>RXID01022299.1:0-261630 GCA_005019695.1 Trichopus zeylanicus subsp. travancoricus | reverse complement strand
GGGGGGGTTGGCAAAATTACTTGTTATAGAATTACTTGTTATAGAATTACTTGATATGATTTTATAGCATTGTAGATTATACATGATTGTTGTTATAGTATAAGTTAGCAATAAAGAATTACTTGTTAGCTTGAATGTATAATACATTATTTAGAGAACATTGCCCTTAGAAAGAACTAAAATTTTCAATGCCTCATGGAGCAGTCTATTGCCTTATTTTTTACAGGTTTGCAAGTGATTCTTAACAGGATTTCCTTACAATTAGGATGTGTATATTATTAATTTTCCTGCAAAAGTCCTACTACTAAAAGTATTCTAAAAGGAAGTGTCAAAAAGTATATCTTGTGTTGATAAGCTAAACGAAAGTGCTGGTAGTTCAAATAGTACATTTTCAATTCATGGCTATACGTTTCCATTAGCCAAATTGGTTGACATTTTAAAGTTCAGATCATTATATAGTAACAAGACTTATCTGGTATCCTAAAAAATTTCACTATAGACGCTTTAATAAATCTTATGTCTCAAGTTTTCATCAATTTGACATGATTTTGGTGGAATGAGAATTTGATATATGTGGTTATTTGCAAGCAAGAATTTTAGGATGTTACCCAATAGGATGAAGAATTCATCTCAAAGGTCATGGGAGTGCTTTCTTGAAAGGAATATGTTTCACAGACAATTGACTAGATCCTTAAATATGAAGGAAAAAATTTTGCGAATAGTGGGAAATTTTTTGATACCTTATAGAATCTTAAGTCTTTATACTGCTGGTATGGATAAAAATGTTGGAAGGAAAAAAATTTCAAGTGGAAATTGTGAACAAGCAAAAATTGAAATTCATGAAACCACATGATAGGGTTAGGTGAGGAATGTTATGTTGTAATAGTCCAGCATTGTAAGGGTGGATATATCAATTTTATTTGTTTCTCAAGTCTAATAGTTTAACAACAAGATTTGTTTGAAGTCCTTAAGGGGTGGCTTTGATACATGAGTAGGATATCCCAGTGTTTTTTTTTTTTGGTAATAGGATATCCAAGTAATATACTTCAAAAGTTTGAATGTGGAAATGAAAAATTATTGTAACCATGTTCATGTAAAAAGTAGTTTATACTATACCTGAAAAATGGATAATGCATGTTACACTTCTCTAAAATCATTTACAAAATTTCAAAGATCTTCCTGTTTTTATCTACATGATATTTTATGCGACATCTACCTAAATTTGAACTTTGGAAGGAAAAATAAGTTGTGGTCATAGAGGATTCACTAAAGACACATTAATTTTTGGGCACACAATGCTTGAAATTTATGATAATATATTCATGGAGCTTGTGTGCAGTATATTGATCCTTCTCTTGTGTTATGGAGTTGAATTATCTTGGTTGTTTCAAAAAATAGGTTATGACCTTTCACTTTTCTACTATTTGGTATAGAGCTTTTAACCCTTTATGTTATGTTTCTTTCACATTTTCTGAAAATAGTAACACCTCACATGTTAGATGAAAGTGCTCATGCGATATATAATTATGATTTTCAAAGATCTTTTTGAATATTTTCAATTTTTTCCTACAATTACACGATAATGTAAATCTCTTCTATCGCACGAGAAACAACATTGCTACCATCTGAGCTAGGTAAGGTGTCCTTTTCTCTACATCTTTGTAGCTCTTAGCTCAAATTTATGATTGCTAGATTATGTTATTGTACTACATTCTAAAGATCTAAAATCAATAATTCTTTGTGGCCCCGTGGCAAACATATGTTATTTTTGGATTTTTAATAGTCATCCAAGTTGAATACTATACTGATCAATAGTACATTGCGTTGTAGGTTATATATACAAAGCATTAGCCTGAGAATAGCACAGAAGTTGAAAACATGGATAAGAGTTGGATCAAGATAAAAAAATTATTTAGACGCCAAATAAATTAATAGAGTTGATGTATTTCTAGACTATGCATACAAAAGTAAGAGACCATACCAAAAAATACAGTACCTATGTGTTTATTGTATGAACATGCACAATCGGACAAGACACGAGATGTGTGAACATGTAATTGTGAGAGGATGGAATGTGTATTACACTAATTGGATATTTCATGGCGAAGAACCATGATATTTAAATAGGCCAAAGTAACAAGAACAGTCAGCTAATGAAAGGGATGATATCGAAGGATTGATCCGTGATGTCTTTGGGGATGTTACATTTGAGCACGATATCAAGATGATCAAAAATTCTACAAAATACTTGATAACCAGTATATATTATTGCTTGTATAAATTTTTAACTTTTGTTTGTATTGTGACAGACCTACTCAAGAAGACCATCCATGAACAACAATAAGGAGCACGATAGGCAGATATGGGCATGAAGGGATGATATTATTTTCTCTTTTTGGATGGATTGTAATATAGACTTCTTCTTGAAGAAGTATGAATTGTGTTTTTATTTTGGATTGATTGTCTATTATATATACTTTAAAGATTATATTTTTATTTTCTAAGGTAGATTATCTAGAAGTAATATTTACAGAGTTTTTGGAAAGTTTACAGGGTTTTAACATTAATAACTGCATCAATGGTGCATGAAAAATCTTTTGGATGTGGCCTAAGTGAAGAATTGGCCATGCTAATTAGCATCATCAAATAAGCTTTGACGGCGCTAAAAAATACCTCCAAAAGCCACCTAGCGCTATTAAATGGCAGTGCTATTTTTAGCGCTGCCACCGCAAAGGGGCGACGCTATACTTAGTGTTGCCCTTTGACAACGCTATTGTTAGTGCCACCAAAGATGTTTGGTGGCATCAAACTTAGATTAACATTGACTTATTTTAGCGCCGTTATTGATCATTAGCGGCGCTATATTAGCACCGCTAATATTCGCAAGTTTAGTTATTGCATCATTTTATGAGCACTGCTAATGACTTTCTGGTGCTAAATTTAATGAGAAAATAAATAATGTCTAAATTTTTTAACTGCAAATATAAGTGCTAGACAATACTTTTTGACTGCGAGTAGTTGCTCTTTGCTCCCACTAGTATTCTAATTAAGTAGTAAAGTGCATTTTTTTTTTGTTGTATGTTGGGCAAGAAGTGCTCTCAGGGACTCTTCCATTGCAACTGTGCAGAGGATCAAGAGTCTATCAAGTATAGGTATTGCTAAGACTGGTGACTTTACGAGATAGTGCTTAATTTCTTCAAAGGCTTGCCGACATTCTCGATCCCAAATAAATGGAGTGTCTTTCCTCATTAGTTTGGAGAAAGGCTTGCATTTTTTGGTGAGATTTGAAATGAATCTTCCTATGTACGCGGGTCAACTTTAGAGTGGCCTTAACTGCTTTAAGTTACTGGATGGCGGTATATCCAAGATAACTTTGATTTTAAATGGATCGATTTCAATCTCTTAGTGTTCGACGACAAAGCTAAAAGACTTCCCTGATGATACCTAAAGGTATATTTCATAGGATTCATCTTTAATTTATATTTTCTAAGATGTCCAAAAATCACTTTTAGATCATGGATGTGCTTGTCTTTAGACCTAGTTTTGACAACCAAGTCATCTACATAGTACTCAACTAGTCAATATATGAGGTCATCAAAAATTTGAGTCATAGCGCCCACATTCTTATACTCGAAGGGCATCACCTTATAGTAGTTGATGCCAATTGGAGCTCAAAAGGTTGTATGATTTTCATCATCACGATCCATTTTAATTTAATTATACCCTAAAAAACTATCCATAAAGGAGAATAGTTCAAAATTAGTCATATTGTCAATCATGATTTTTATAATTGATAATGGAAAATCACCTTTTGGGCATGCTTTATTTAAGTCCCAATAGTCCAGAAAAATACGAATTTGCCCATTCTTCTTTTTAACTAGCACAATACTTACAACCTAATCTGGGTATTTCTCTTCCCTAATGAAGTTTGCTTCAATCAATTTCTTTATTTCTTATATTACCTTTTGCTCTAGATCGAGTTTCATCTTTCTAGATGCTTGTCTAACAAGTAAAAGTTCAAGATTGATGGCTAGCTTGTGGATTGTGAATTTAGGATCAAGTCCAACCATCTTTTCTGTAGCTCCATGCAAAGCAGTCAATATATTCCTTGAGCACTGCTTTGAGTTGGGTTTAGCTTTCATCTGAGAGCTGTATGCTAGTAAAGATTGGCCTAGGATCTTCTTCTGTACCAAGGTTGACTTCAATTAGTTTATCAATTGTGACTTGCCCCCCATCTTCGAGTTCTGGCGAAGCTTCTTTTGGTTTGAGGATCATATCCTCACCAAGTGGTTCACCATATTAATTGGGACTTGGTAAAGGTTTCTCTTTTAGTTTCAAGGGCATTTCAGTTGCATTATGCCTACTTTCTTTAGGTTTGGGTAGAGCTTTGCTAAGGTCTTCCCCTTCTTGTAATGTCTGGAGAGCCATCGCTAGCTTGATACGTATAATTTATGTGTCAGAAGGCATCCAGAATATATGGTCATTCTCATTATCTAACAAAGGTCCAATTGTGACCATAAAATATGTATGGCTATTTAAAGTGATGTAGCCCAATCCTTTGAAATTCTTATTTCCTCTTCCAGGGATGTAAGTGCATCCTTGAGGTGGGTCCCATAAGTTCTTGAAGAAATGACTCTCTTTCTTTATTTGTGGGCATCCACAGTCGAATTTCTTGATTATTTGATAAAGCTGGTCTAAAAATTATTTAGGTATGATTACTGATTGATAGTCACCATCATCTTCTGGATCCTCAGTCTCCAGGGTTTTGTGTATACTCAGGATATAAGGGATTGTCTCGTAGAGTAATATCTTGTTTTCTATCTTATGTTATGGAGGAATGTAGAAGGTTGTTAGTTCTTCTACGACATTAATGCTTAACTTATCTAATGGCTTAAACAAGTCTTTTGAAATTTTTATAATAAGGATGGTGTTTTTTTTTGGCCTCCATTGTCCTCCTCATCCGAAGAGTTAGTGTTATTATCACTTCCTATGTGAGGAGGAGTAAAGATCAAGTCAACAATTTTCTTTTTTACTGGACTAATAGAGGTAGATCTTTTGTTAGTGTGGGATCTTTGATAATATTTTGCATTATTATAATTAATATCATCACTTTATTTTTATGTAGCCATAGCCTCCCTAATAATATCTTATATGATGCATCAATATCAATCACATAAAACTTGGTGTTAGTGATCAATTTGCCTATCTTTAAAGGTATAGTTATAGCTCCAACAACCCTTTGGCTATTTTGATTAAACCCTTGGATTGTTATAATTTCAGATAATATGCGGCATGCATCCAAAATGAGGGCTCTTAATGTGTGGAGAGTTATCAAGTTGACTAAAGAGCCTGGATCAATGAGGATGCGATTAATTTTGATCTCATTACTATTCCTAGTGATATATAATGGCCTATTACGGTCTATTATTCCTAGTAGCAAGTCAATATTTGTGAAAGTAATAGTGGGATTCTGATGAGCATACAAAAACTCGTTCATCTTCTCTTCAACAAAGTATGCTTGATAATTAGTTAGGTTTGTAAAATATGCGCCAATGTATCCTTGAGTTCTCATGATATTATTAGGACATTAAAGACACTTAGCATGGTAAAGATCTTCTTGAGATGAGCTGCAATGTTATATTCCACTTTTTGAGTGTAGGTTCAACTTGTGAAGGCTCAACATCCTCATTTATTTGAATTTATTTATCCTTGTCTCTTGTTGGGATTCGTAGTGGAAGGTTCACGAATCACTTTATTCTCAAACAACACAAAAAACAAGAAGTAATATAAGATAAAAAAAAATAACAAGAAAAGTCACAACGATATATGTAATTCACCCAAAATCGGATTACATCCATAAGGGGAGTGAAAAATCTACTATTAAAAGACTTTACAAGAGTCTATAAGAAAGACTATACTCTTTCTTTTTCAACTAAACTCTTTTACTAATTCTCGGCAATGCCTCCACCTTCAGAGAGAATTTTCAAGAGAACACCACGAGTAACCATCACGAGAGACCACCGAGAAGTACTAGAAAGACCCACACAGGAGAGCGGACACTCTCTCTCTTTCTCTTCTCTCTATTCTCTCTATTCCTCTCTCTCTATTTCTCTCTAGTTCAACCTCGGTATTATACCACACCTAAACCCTATGTATTACTAGAATATTTTATAGACTCTTATTGAATCTGAATTTTACTCTAATTATAACTCTTAATATTATATAATAAGTATTTACAATCAATCATAATTCTAAATCTAACTTTAGATTCTTACTTTGACTCAAAACTCAAATCCAAGTTTAAGACACTCAAAACTCAACAATCTCTACCTCGGCTTGAACTTGGGCATGTCACCATCACGAAGCTTTAGCTATCATCTCTCATCTAGCCCCTCCCCTGGGCTACTAGCTTGTTCAGCTAATCATAAAATGTGAGCTCGAGCCAATCTCGAATTTGCTCTTTATGCCTATAATCTTGTACTTTTTAAAACTTTTCAGATGACTTGTGTCTGCTGCTATAGTAAAAGTAACTCGAGAAGAATGTCTATGTCCCATCAAATCAATCTGAGTATCATGCTTCCTCTTCATCACTGTAGCCATTGGAACTTCACCTATAATGGTGTTCCTTACTAATTGATAAATATTACCGCACTTCTCTCCTTTCATCAGGACTCTAATACAACGTGTTACCTTCATGACTCCATCTCTTACTAAATAATTATAGCCTTTTGAGTTCAGTACACCAAGTGAAATGAGATTCTTTCGCATCTTGGGGACATGCGTCACCCCAGTAAAAGTATGAATCACTCCATCAAATATCTAGATTTAGATTATTCCCACACTGGCAATCTCACAAGTCGAATTATCGTCCAACCAAATAGTACCTTCCTTCTTATTCTCTTCAAAAAAAGTAAACCAATCCTTCCTAGAGCAAATATGGTAAGAACTATCAGAATCTAAAATCCACTCACCAGAAGTATCGATTTCTACAGATACTGTAAGAACATCTCCATCCGCACTATTCTCAGAAGTATCATCCACTATTGTTGTTGTCATATTTAAAGACTCTATCTTCTCACGTTCAAAGCAATACCGCCTAATATGGTTATACTTCTTACACAAATAATATTGTACTTTTGCCTTCAATTTTGATTTGGACCGTTGCTTGTTTTCTCCACATTCTCTTAATCTTCCCCTTTCACAGAACATTAATTCTTCACAAAGCTCTATATTAATATTAGAGTTTCTCCTTTTCTCATTAGAAAGAAAACTAGCTGTCACTTCTTCATCTTGAGAGTTTTTTTAACTATAAAGAATTATGATCACAATATAATCGTATGAAACAAAAAGAGATATTAGGAGAATTAGAACTTTATTGTCCTCTTCAAACTTTACATCAACTTTTAGCAAATTATTGATAATCTTATTAAAGGTATTCACATGATGTGATATAGTTGTACCTTCACTCATATACAGTCCATACAGCTGTTGTTTCAAGTAAAACTTGTTTATGAGATTTTTTGACATATACGACTTCTCAAGTTTTATCCAAATGTCCACCGTCATCTCTTCATCAATGACATTATATAAAACCTCATCAGCCAGATTTAGAATAATTAAATTTAATGTCTTCTAATCTATATCCTCTCAATCTTCATTGGTTATCTTGGCCGACTTCTTTTCTTTACTCTTTAACATTTTTTACAGACCTTGACAAATAAGAACTGTCTTCATCTTCTTCTACCATAAGACAAAATTTAGGCATCAAACTTCTCTACATTAAGTAAGGACTTTGTAATCTTAGTTATTGGGATTCGCAGCGGAAGATTCACGAATCACTTTATTCTCAAACAACACAAGAAATGAGAAGTAATTCAAGATAAAAAAAAATAACAAGAAAAGACACGGCGATATACGTGGTTCACCCAAAATGTGGTTATGTCCATGAGGAGAGCAAGAGATTCACTATTAAAAGGCTTTACAGGAGTCTATAAGAAATATTGTACTCTTTCTTACTCAACTAAACTCTTTTATCAAGCCTCGACAATGTCTCCACCTTCAGAGAGAATTTTCAGGAGAACACCGCGAGTAACTACCACGAGAGACCACCGAGAAGCATTAGAAAGATCCACACACGAGAGCTGACACACTCTCTCTTTCTCGTCTCTCTATTCTCTCTATCTCTCTCTAGTTCAACCTCAGTACTACACCACACCTAAACCCTATGTATTATTAGAATATTTATAGGCTCTTATTGAGTCTAAGTCTTACTCAAATTATAACTCCTAATATTATATAATAAGTATTCAAAATCAATCATAAGTTTGAATCCAACTTTGGATTTCTACTTTAACTCAAACTCTAATCCGAGTTCGAGACACCCAAAACTCAACAGTCTTTAGGGATATTCTTATCTCTAAACACTGGAGCTTGTCTTGGGGGTAGTACTTTACCACCCTAAATTCTACTTGGTTTGCATTTCTTAGTTGAATTCTAGCATTATGAGACTAATAAGACTCTTCTTCAGAGTCAATACCAAAGTTGATCATGCAACAATAGGTAGTGGATCCTTACCCCTAGTTGGTAGTTTTCATGATATTCTTGGAAGATGTAACTGGGTGATAAATCCTTTGGATGAACCCTTCTATTTTATCAGCTAGCATAACCTTCTTTAGAACTTTGTATTTAAGGCATTTCTTTCATAGATATTTAGATTGGGTTGACATAAAAGTTGAATAAGCTTTAATATTAGTTTGTTTAATCCTTTCCCAAAATGCATCCTTTCTCTTTGGGCACTTATTGATGTAAGGCCTCTGGAGTGATTATAGAGTTGTTTTGATTCAGACATAGAGTCATTTTCATTATCCGTATCCAATACATATAATTTCTCTAGAATTGATAGAGTGCATCCTTCTATGGGTTCTAGAACTAGGACTTCACCAAATATAATAGGTTTACCATTTCCAGCTAGATCATTTGATAGTAATTGGGATGGTTGCTCATCAATGTTTACCTTAGATGTGTAAGTCTATTTGAGAAAATTTTTGTCACAATCAAATTTTATTGAAATATAATTAAAATTAAGACTCATATATCACTAAATTATGACTCAAATATGGATCTCGGTCAGACTTAAATTATATCTGAATTTGATAAACAATTGAGCTCAAATTATTGAAAAATTCGGGCTCTAGTTAGGTCTAATCCAAATGGATTGAGTGGGTTGGATACTTGGATCAAAATTGGACCCAAAATTTATCTAAAATATTGACCAAAATGATAAGATATAAAAATTTTGTAAATAAGCCCATAAATTGAATAAATCTTCATAAATAGGTTCTTTGTTGAATTTCTCTTACAAATGGGTCACTCAAATAAAATTTTGCCAAACAATTTAATGAAACCTTAAAATTACAAATTAGTCCCTGTAAAATTTAGAATTTACAAAAAATCCCTTAAAATTTTATATTTATAAATAACCTCCTAGAATTTTACCTTTTCATAAATAAGTCCTTCAAAATTTTTATTTACAAATAAATTCAAATTTTATTCAAAAGAGATCCTGGAGATTTTAAAATTTTATAAGTAAGTCTTTTTATAAAAAAATCCCTTGAAAATTATAAAATTATAATTTAGTCTAATTCTTCCAAAAAATTTACAAATAGCCCACTTATAAATTCATTATCTAAGATAAGTATAATTTTTAAAATGATTATTATCTGTAGCAAATAAATACTCATCTAATCACATCTATATCCATCCATAACTAATTCAAATAACAAATCATTATCCATAGCTATTTCTCATTCAAATAAAATTTTTATCCAAATAAATTCTCATCTAAATAAATTCTTATCCAAATAAATTCTCATTTAAATAAATCCTTATCCAAAAAAAATATCATCTAAATAAATTCTCTTCTAAATAAATACTTATCCAAACAAATCCTTATTCAAATAAATCCTCATCCAAAGTAAAATAGAAATAAATCTCATTCACATCTATTTATTTACATTCAAAATTTGAATAAAAGACCATTATCACTGTCCATATTTTAAAATTTTAAATGGAGATGATTTGATCCACTTGTGGGTTAAAAAAATCCTAAAAGTCCTATAAAAAAGAGAGAGCGGACAAATCATATCCTAGAGATAGGGATCACAAAGGAGAGTGCCACGAATTAAAAAAAAAAAGAATAAGTAATATTATAGTTTGGAGATGAGGGAGCCAAGGAATGAGAAGTAAAAGAAGAGCTCTGGTCTTCCATATTCGTCTTGCTGAACAATGTCGGCCTATAGTCTAGACTACATAGAATTGCACTCATAGAACCTCTAGCCCTTACCCCACTACAAACCACTGCTAGACCCATCGTCATCACACTTTGCATTGCCATTGTTGCCTTTGTTGGACCTACCTCTTGTCTTCTCTTCACTGAACAAGCCTCAATAATCCAATACACACCCTCCACCTGCAATGACCATCGCGGCCTCTGCCTCTAGCCCACTGAGCCTTGCCACCATCTCCAACCTACTCGAACTTCGCCCCCACCTCCTTAGATACCGCTCTACCTCGCCGTCGAGAGGAACAGTCAAATTCGTCTGGGAGATGGCCCGATTCTCTAGAAAGTAGGTCGGGCCACTATGGCCCAGTCATGAAGAAGAAAGTAAGGGTTTAGTTTGGTTTAGGTGAGGAAGAAGAAGAAATAGAAGGGGAAAAAAGTAAAAGTTTTTGTTGTATAAAAGGAAAAATTCAACTCAAAAATAGGGGAAAAGGGTATCAAGCTGGATAAAGAAGAAGAAATAAAAAATAAAAATAGGTGTTGTGTAAAAAAAAAAAGAAAAATTTGGCAAAAAAATTTAAAAAAGAAAATAAGAGTTTGTTCAAAAAAAGAAAAAAAAAAAGGAGAAAAGACTTCTCTCATCTTGAATTTTGGCAAAACTTCATCAACATCGCAGCTATCCGTAGTTCTTGGCATGGCAATAGAACTCCACCAACATCATGATCACTTGTGACCCCTCAAAGATAGTAGACTCTTGACGTCACCATGGCTTCCTACGGCCCCTCGAAGATGATCACACTGCTTATGATCACCTACGGTGATGAAGATGATGGACTCTTGACATCACTGCAGCCACCCATGCCTTCTTAAAGACAGTGATGAAGACTGTAGACTCTTGACATCACCGCAGCCCCTGCGATCCCACTTGAAGATAGAGGACACCTGACATTGCTTGTGGCCACCCCGACCACTTGAAAATAGTAGATCCCCATCACCATAAGCTAACCTTCTAGCTCGCACTTAGGTTGGACTTTAGGTTCACACTTGGTCAGCCTTCAGACTTGCACTTAGCAAATCTTCAGGCTCGTATCCAAACCTTCTAGCTCACACTCAACCAGCCTTCGGGCTTGTACTTAACCAACTTTCGATCTTGCACTTAGCCAACCTTTGGGCTTACACTCGGCTAGCCTTTAGGCTCACACTTAGCCAACTTTCAAGCTTGCACTTAGCTAGCTTCAAGCTCGCATTTAGCCAGCCTTCAAGCTTGCATCTAAGCTAGTCTTTGGGCTCGCATCTCAGTTAGTATTTAGGCTTGGATCTAAGCTAGCTTTAGACTTGTACCTAGCCAGCCTTTGGACTCAAAACCAACTAGTCTTTGGGCTCGCATCGCCAGCCTTCGGGTTCACACCCAGCCAGCCTTCAGGTTTACACTCAACTAGCCTTTGTGCTTACACTAAGCCAGCCTTTAGACTTGCATCTAAGCCAGCATTTGGGCTCGCACTTAGCCAGCCTTTGGACTTACACCCAGTCAGTCTTCGAGCTCGCACTTAATCAACTTTTGGGCTTGCATCCAAGGCAACATTCATACTCACACCTAGTTAGCCTTTGGGTTCACACTTAACCTACTTTCAGACTCACACTTAGTGAGCTTTTGAGCTCACAACTCAGCTAGCTTTCGAGCTCCCATCTAAGTTAGTTTTCAGAGTTGCACCCAGTCAACCCTCAGGTTCACACTAAGCTACCTTTTGAGCTCTGAAACTAAGCCAGTCTTCCAGTTTGTACATTTAAAATCAGACTATGGGTCTGTCTCAAATCATCTTAAATATTCAAGGACCCTAAATTAAATTAATTAATGTGATGTAATTCAATCACATTAAAATTAAACTAAATGGACAAAGGCCTAGTTAGCTCAAATAGAATTAAATTGATCAAAAAAATGGACTAAAATCCAAGTCAAGCTGGACTCTAAGAATTTAATTTGAGTTAACCTAATCTAAATAAACTAAAGCTCAACCCAAATCAGACTCAAGATGAATTCAAGATCAAATCCAATCTGGATTGAACTATGCTCTAATCAAACCCTGATTGGGTTAAATCAAGTTCAAACTAAAAGGACAAACTCAAAGTCAAACTAGAGCTGAGTGATGATAGCTTAAACTAAAATTAAGTTAAACTAAAATGACTTAACTTAAATCGAAGTCCATCAAGGTTCAAATCAGAACTCAATAAAGGTCTAACACAAGGTTAAATTTGACTCAAGCTAAATGAAATCAAATTCAGACCCGAACCATATTACTCTTAGTGGAACTAATTAGGGTCAAACTAAGTCCTATTGGGTGTGTTGAACCCTCAGTAATACTCCAAAGCTATGAACAATGGGTGATATCACTATCTTGATCTGAACCAGAATTAATTTGAATATAACTAAATAAGGTCAGATTGAGCCTTGTTAGGTGTGCGATAAAAGTCTTTAGCCATCCTTTAAAACTATATACAACTTTATAAGTAGTTGATGATGCTATCATTCCAAAGAAATTAATTGCCGACACACTCTAAGTTGTCGACCGTACTTCAAAGTTATACCCAACCCCTAAGCTATTGGTGATGCTACCAAATCAAATAAGTTAATTATTAATATGCTCTAAGTTGTCAACCACACTTCAAAGCTATACCCAAGCCCCCTAAGCTATTGGTGATGTTGTCAAATCAAAAAAGTTAATCACAAATATGCTTCAAGCTGTCAGCCACACTTCAAAACTATATTCGACCCCTTAAGTCGTTGGTGATGCTACCAAATCAATAAAGTCAACTAATAATATGCTCAAAGCTATTGGCCATACTTCAAGCTAGTCAACCCCAGAAGCAATTAAAGATGCACCCTATAAGGTAATCAACCCCACAAGCAGTTGACGATACACTCCTTCAAGCTAGCCAACCTTAGAAGCAGTTGGTGATGCGCTCTTAAGCTAGCCAACTCCATAAGCCATTGGTGATGCTACCCAAATCAATAAAATTATCGCCTATGAATGAGCTATAGAAATACTTCAAAAATTAAAGAAATTATCACCTATGCTTTATTAGTTATGGAAATGCTTCAAAATTAACAGAGTTATCGCGAATGCCTTATTGACTAATGAAAACACTCCAATCCAAACAGAGTTATCACCAATGCCTTATTGACTAATGAAAATACTCCAACCTAAACGAAGTTATTGCCAATGCCTTATTGGCTAATGAAAATACTTCAAATCACAAAGTTATCATTAAAGCTCAAAGTTATCAAAAACATTTTAGGCTAATCCTGATAAGCCATTGGCAATGCCATCCAACAAAGTTACCATCGAAACTCAAAGCCATTGAAAATACTTCAAACATCTCCCATTCCCTTCCATGGTTTGGGTCGAATGCCATGTGGTTCAGCGCAAGGGGAGCAGGGTAGTAGTAAATTAGAGCTTTTTCCCTACTCTTTCTTTTTCTTTATTTCTTTCATATTTTCTATAATTCTATGATGAAATTTAATGTGAAGTCAGGTATACCCATGCTTAAGCTATGTACCATCTTTCTTAATAATTAAATAATGCTTTGTTCTTTTAGTTTTGTGTCTCTATTTTTATTAACTAGGTTTCTAGCCTTACGAGATTCTTGATGATTGTTGGAGTAATTAACAATACGGGCTTATGCCTATTGAAAGTCATATTTTCACAATACCTGATAGTGCATTTTAAATCAAAATAAATTTTAATTTATGATTTGAGATCACTCCTCGGGATATTTGTTATCCCAAGTGGTCAATTTCAATCCCACAAATTCTTGCACACCAAGTGAGACTTGACTTTTCCTCTAAGTAAATAAACCTAGTTAAAATGAGCACATATCAGAAGAAAAAAAGTTAAAAGCTAATGAGTCAATGGTGGATAAGTTTCGCAAGTCAAAGGTTTTATGAATGTGCTAGTCATCACTATTTGGTACTAAAAAAAAGAAATCCTGAAGTGAACGTCTTTTTTCGTAGCTGGGTTGAAAGAAAGAATAGGAAAGACGATTTCACTATATTTCTGATCAGAAACTGGACCTATTACAAGAATATTTTCTTTATTGGGATGAAAAGACAGATTTCGATACCAATTGCAGGGTTCAATTTTTCCTTTTGATGCAAGATCCGCGAGAAAATCGAGTTCAAAATGAAATAAAACTGATTTACATACCTTAGGACCTAAAATGAAATTCTGAAGCTTTTATCTGCAAATTCCAGCATATCCATACTGAGTCCTTACCACTCTTTGATGGGAAAGAGTCAAAGAGAAGGAAAAATTTTCAGAGCCTGAGAATGATCAGAAAACCTTGTTCTCTGCTCTTCTCTCTCACCACTCAATTCTGAATTGAATTCTCTCGAAATTGAATTCACGATTCGTGAACTGAGATATTTATTGGCTTTTTGCAAATAGATTGCCGAAGTTTATTATAATTACAAATCAAAATTTTATAATTATAATTAAGGCCAAATATTTACAAAAAGGTCCAAATCAAATAATTCAAATAAAATAATTTATCCTCCTCCAACCAAGCAACCCCAAGGTGAGACCAGATGCTGGGTATACTATAAAATGTTTTGACCCATCACAGAATACCCGAATGAGCACACACATATAATATTTGGCTCTGTCTATACTATCATCCATTGTCATACAAATATTAATCAAACAGTCAAATTTGAGTCACTCACTACATTACCAAACTATCTGACCCGAATTACACAAACAAACTTATCACAAAAACAAATCAATAAATAGTCTATAAGGCTACAAGACTAACAATCCCCCACTTGGCCTATAGATCTGTTTATTTATACAAAAATAGATTCATGTATACTGAAAATAATTTTGAGAAAATAATTTTGAACAATGGGATCCCAACTGTGCAATTCAGAGACAATGGATCATACCACTCTTCCTCAGTAGTCCCCATACATGCCCAATCATGGATGGATGTATACTAATGGTATACCAACTGTTTCCATGTCAAAGCAAGTAAAGCATTACATAAATTGAGTTACATCAAACATAAGCATAGACAATGTGCTCGTGGAACAAGGCATATAATAAAACACAATAGTAGTGAGAATTCCCATGCCTTTTCCACTGACGGTCTAGTCGCTTCGTGCTTCTCTCAGAAACACGTCACTTAGATATACAAATTGTACTGAGGACATCCCACAAGTGCTAATGCACTTCATCATGTGTAGGTGATTCCTGAAATGCTTGAGGTAAAGGTATGACTAGGCATCATATCCCAAGCAACCTTTGTAAAGTTCAACGGATCCTGCGAGACAACCCCAAAACCCCCCCCCAACACCACCCCCCATATCAGTACAAGCACAACAACTTCTTTCTTAGTGAAGGTGTTACCGTAATTAAGAGAAAGAAAAATGGCATCATTAAATGACCCTTCTGTCTGAATCTTCTCCATTATTCTCAATGAAATGTTTACATCATACTTCGTCAACCAATGATCACTACGGGGGCAAAGTTACGTCATACTTTATCAACCAACAATCACCACAGGGGAAACTAGAGTCCATATAAGCATGGATAACCCCTCACCTCTCACCCAGTAGGCAAAGACCAAGTCCACTTAAGGGACAAAGACCTCTCGTCCAGGGAATAGAACCTCCTATCTAGGGAGCAAGGGCCAAACCTATTTATAGGGGTTAAATCCAAATGCCATTATGTCAATCCTTAATGATAACATAACAACCATCATGAGGGCAAATGGAGTTCATATCAACCATCAGGCTATGTCCAACTCCATCTGATTCATGCATCTGCTTTCATCGATAGTATCATCGCTAATACTACCATTGACCCAATTACTGCTTCACTTATTTAGTTTAAATCAGCCTCTCACCTCCCACCCTATGGGCAAAGATCAAGACCACCCAGAGGGCACAAGATTAAGTCCATCCAAGGGGCAAAAGATTAATTAACCCTAGGGACAGAAGACTAAGTCTACCCAGGGAGCAAAAGACTAAGTCCACCAAGGGGACAAAGACCAAGTTCACCCTAGCGGCAAGGGTCAAATTTCATTGTGCTGAATCTTGATGATGAAACAAATGTTTTATTAGCACAAATTAGGACATCAGTCTTTTAAAGACTAAGCAATAGGCAAAAGATAGTTTTTACTATCAACAACTTATCAGAGGAAGGATCAATGGGATATTTGGTCAACTTTGGGATGTCAAATAGAACCTAAAGCTAGATTCTACAATCCTCACCTCCAATACTACAAAGGCGAAAGGAGAATAATAAAAGGGCATGCATTCAATCTTCTTCAACTGAGAAAATGGCAATAACATCTTCACCAGATTGATTAATGGACAAGTAACTAAATCCAAAAAGAAGGATACTTGCACTAAGTCAATAACATGGAAGAGTCAAATGGTTGCATGAGCTTCGAAACCACAAAAAAATATCTAGCCTATGAGGGAATATCTAGTCACATCAAAACTGACTAGTTAAGTACATATTTCATACTTCTTGAGGCAAAACATTAAAGAAAATTTAAAAATAAAAAAATAAAAATTCTTAATATTCAGGTGAAATACCTTTTGTCTTAGAGACACGGTCTCTAAAAATGGAAGGTTAATGAAGACAATGAGAGTCGATGATGAAACATGGTGGAGTTGGAATCCCAGCATATCCCCTGCCTACCTACACACTAAGTTAACTTTAGGAATGCAAACCTGAAAATATGGTGACCAATTTGCAAGTAACTATAACTTTGTTAAGAAAAATACTTCAAAGACAAAAGTGCTAAGATTTAAAGATAACCTCTTGGGAATCTCCTCCTAGAGGTAAAAGAGTGGGGAAAAAAAGAAAGATGAAAAACAATGTCCTAAATGAATGAGTCTTACATGGAAAACCAAGCCAAGAGAGGCAGATTCGAAGAGTAAAAACCAGTTAGCATCTACGAGCCTTATGCTTTACATCATCTTCTTCTTCCAACATCATAATCAAATTTGAAAAGAGAGAAAACATCATTTCATAGGTTTCTTCTCTCAAAGCTCATGTGCCAATTTGGCATCTAAAAGATGAACTATTAGATTGAAGTATAGTAACTTGACAAACATCAATTAAAGTATCTACTTACTGAGTCAACTGACCACTACAACATGTCCTACTCTAGCATGTCAATATGACATTATAAGAATACAAGTCTCATAGAAACAATAACTTTTTACTTATTCTTTACCCTACCAAGATATGGTATGAATGACAAGGTGAAGAAGCTTTAAGATGGCATTCAATATAGCCCTCCAAGCAATCAAAGTCAAATTAGTTCGATCAATTGGTCAAGCCATCAATCCCCACCTAAAAGTGATCAAAACTGGGGTCATATCTCTCCCCAGACCCTTTGATTCTTTGACCGCTCCAACATAGGTTTGGATCTCTTCTTCAACTATTATCAAGTGACAGTCTTTATATCATGGATGTAAGGGCTCTAATCCACAAAGAAGAAAAGTGAAACTCTTTTTTGATCAAAACAGGATATTTTTCTCAAAAAATAAACACTACATTCATTTGCTAGTCCATGTAGGGATGAAAATAGGAAATGTTCATGTCTAAAACATGCAGGCTATGCAACAACTCTCTTCCAAAAATATATGATGATGTCAGGTGGCGTATTGCCTGAGCATCCTCCAAAAAAGAATATGGTAAGAGTAAAGTCAAGCACTCTCATGCTTAACACATATTACTAAAGCATTTGGAATAGACAACCAATCTATTAGGTTAATACCAAATGAAATCTTTATTTCCCGCCATTAAGAGGTTGCAGACAAGAAAATCACCTCTCTTATCAAATACTCACAAAGGAAGCATATGACTGAGGCTTCAAAAATACAAAAAGGAGATGGTTAGGGGTTCTTGCCTCATCTCAAAGTATTGGAGGCAAGTAAAATTCTCCTCGCTAATATTTAGGAGACATCTATTATCATAGCATTCAAGGAAAACTAATATATATGATATTTTCTATTTCTTCTATAATCAATAGATCGAGTCAAAGGTCATAAAATCCTGGACAAATACTTCAAGCAGACCACTGATATAGTGGTAAATCAAATATACTATTCTAAAATGGCAAAAGAAGTACACTATTTTTGATATGGTAAAGTCAAGCTTATTAACTCCAATAAGGTGAAATCAAGGTTATCACCTCCTAAATGGTAAAATCAAATTCTTCCTTTATGAAGATTGTAAGTCAAATATGTTATCTCTGACATGGCAAAATCAAAGTAGTAACTTTGAAAACTAGGCAAGTAAAGTCCATCTTGCGTGGCTATCAAGCTCATATTTATATGGCAACTAAGATTAGTCTCACATGGCAAATCAAGTTCATATTACATAGCAATTAAGCCTATATCTACATGGTGAACTAAGTCTACTTTCACGTGATGAACCAAGTTCGCTTTCACATGGCGAACCATACCCATTTCTACATGACAAACCAAGTTCATTTTCACATGGCAAACCAAGTCCACTTCCATGTGGGAACTTAAGTCTACTTTCACATAGCAAACCAAGTTTACTTTTATGTCACAATCCAAATCCATTTATACGTGGTAATCCAAATCTACTTTTACGTGGCAACCTAAGTCCACTTTCAAGTAGTATCCTAAGTTCACTTTCACATGCCAAACTAAGTCCACTTTTACATAAAAAAAACTAAGTCTACTTTCATATGGTAATCTAAGTCCACTTTCACGTGACAAATCAAGTCTACTCTCACGTGGCAAATCGAAGTCCACTTTCATGTAGCAGTCTAAGTCCATCATCGCATGACAAATCGAGTCTACTCTTGCATGACAATTCAAATCCATATAATCAACTCCTAAAATATTGATACAGGGGCAAGTACTTAAGAATTGTTCACACTTTCTTCTCTTGTTAGAACTCGAGAAGAGGTTACGAAGGGGGTAATTTGTTTGAGATAATTTTTTGTCATAATCAAATTTAATTGAAATATGATTAAAATTAAGACTTATATGTCACTAAATTATAGCTCAAATGTGGGTCTCGATCAGACTTAAATTATATCTGAGTTTGATAAAAAATTGAACCTAAATTATTGAAAAATTCAAGTTCTAACTAGACCTAATCCAAATGGGTTGAGTGGGCTAGATACTTGGACCAAAATTAGGCCTAAAATTCATCTAAAATCTAGATCAAAATGACAAAATACAAAAATTTTTGCAAATAAGTCCGTGAACTGAATAAATCTTCATAAATAGGTTCTTGGCTAAATTTTCTTATAAATAGGTCCCTCAGATAAAATTTTTGAGAAAAAACTTAATAAAACCTTAAAATTACAAATTAGTCCCCATAAAATTTAGAATTTGTGAATTAACTCCTCAAAATTTTATATTTATAAATAAACTCCTAGAATTTTAACTTTTTATAAATAAGTCTCTCAAAATTTTTATTTGTGAATAAATTCAAATTTTGTTCAAAAGGAACCCTGGAGGTTTCAAAATTTTATAAATAAGTTTTTTTTTATAAAAAGACCCCCTGAGAATGGTAAAATTATAATTTAGTCTAATTTTCTCAAAAAGTTTGCAAATAGCCCCATTATAAATTCAATATCCAAGATAAACATAATTTTTAAAATTATCATTGTTTGCAATAAATAAACACTCATCAAGTCACATCCATATCCATCTATAACTAATTCAAACAACAAGTCATTATCCATAGCTGACTTTTTTTTCAAATAAAATCTTCATCCAAACAAATTCTCATCTAAATAAATTCTTATCCAAACAAATCCTTATCAAAATAAATTCTCATCTAAATAATTACTTATCCAAACAAAATCTTATTCAAATAAATCCTTATCCAAAGTAAAATAGAAATAAATCTCATCCACATCTATTTATCTACATTCAAAATTTAAACAAAAGATCATTATCCATATCCATAATTTAAAATTTTAAATAGAGATAATATGATCCACTCGTGGGCTATAGAAATCCTAAAAGTACTGCAAAAAAAAGGAGAGATCAAATCCTAGATATAGGGATTGAAGAGGAGAGTTTCACAAATTGAAAGAAAAAGAATGAGTACCATAATAGTCTAGAGATGAAGGAGCCAAATAATGAGAAGTAAAAGAAGAGCTCTGGTCCTCCATGGCTTCACCAAAGAGGTTTAAAGGCTCACAGGCTGGCTAGTAGTACTTAATTGCTTCTTATCCAAGATAGATGAGAAGTGTTTACCTTTCTTCAAAGCACTGAAGTAAAATTTTGGATTTAAATGGACTAAAGAATGCAACCAGTACTTTAAAGACATGAAGAAATATCTAGCCAAATCTTCTCTTCTGATGAGACCTAAACCAAACGAGTTGTTATTCCTTTACATAGCAGTCTTAGATCAAGTTGTTGGCTTAGTGTTGGTAAGTGACTGAGGAGGAAAGAAATACCCCATATATTATGTGAGCACGTACTCATGGGATTAGAGGTTCCGTACCCCCCATTGGATAAACTAGCTTATGTTGTAATTCTCAAAACCCAAAAACTTCATTTGTATTTTCAAGCACATCCAGTTGCAGTATTCATCGATCTCCAACTTTGGTAAACTATGCAAAAGCCAGAGACCTTGGGGAGACTGCTTAAATGGTCTATTGAATTAAGTTAGTTCGAGGCAAATTTTGAACATTAGAAAGTCATTAAAACTCAAGCCTTAGCAAATGTCAAACTACAAAGGTACTGAGTATTCAACTCGACTAGAGTTCGAAGCTTCATATAATGCAGTAGAATTTGAAGCTTTTCTGCTCAAGCTACGTGTGGTAATAGTAGCAAGAGCCAAGAAGCTAAAGTTATTCAACGACTCTTAGCTTATTTGCTTGTAGTTTAGTGGGGAATATAAGACAAAAGGTGAGATCATGACCTAATATCTGATCAATGTTCAAAAATTCATTGCAAGACTTGACCGAGTGAAAGTCTATCAAGTACCATGAAACAGCAATACAGAGGCTGATGACCTAGCACGACTAGCTTTGACATCCTCGGCCTTGAAATTGAGGTAAATCTTTGTGAAACTTGAAAAATCTGAGTTATTCACAGTCAAATGAGGTCAATATAGCCAAGGAAGAATCCTATTGGATGGATCCTATTATCTCATACCTCAAATCCAGCTAACTCCCTGATGACCTAAAAAAAGCTCAGAGGATAAGGAGGTTTGCCCCAATTTTTGTTCCAATAGATGAGGTGCTACACAAAAGGCCATTCTCAAGATCATTGCCTTGGTGTTTAAGGCCGGGTGAGGTAAAATATGCTATTCGCAAGGTGCATGAAGGAATATGCGAGAACCACAGTGGAAGACGAGCACTAGCACACACGTTCCTCAGACAATGCTACTACTGGCTTAATATGACTTCCAAAGCTACTAAATTTATTTCTAAGTGTGAGCAATGCTGAAGGCATGCCTTAGTGTACCATAGTCCCGCAATTCAGCTCTATCATACTCAAGTTGTTAGGCCTTTTTATTAATAGGGGATGGATATATTTGGTCCATTTCTGGAAGTTTCAGGGTAAAAAATTTTTTTAATAGTTACTATTGACTATTTCACTAAGTCAGTAGAAACTAAACCACTTGCCACCATCACTGAGAAGAAGGTCCAAGAGTTTCTCTGACAAAATATAATATTTAGGTTCGAGCACTGGTCACTAATAATAGGAGATAATTTGATAACCTGAGATTTAAGGAGTGTTGCAACAGTCTCCATATCGAGCAAAATTTTAACTCAATGAAACATCCACAATCCAATAGTTTAGCCGAGATAACAAACTGAACTCGCTTTGCAAGTATAAAGAGGTGTCTTGAAAGAGCCAAAGGCGCCTAGGTTGAGGAGCTACCACACATCTTGTCATAATATCGAACCACGCCTTAGACAGTGACTGATGAGACACTATTTATGCTCACTTATAGAGTCGTAGTGGTCATTCCTGTATAAGTTGGTCTCAGCTCATCACGACTTAAGAGCTACAATTCAGAGACAAATGAAGCAAACATACAAGCTGAGAAAGATCTTATTCTAGAGTCCCAGAAAGAGGCTTGCACAAGGATTACAAAGTACCAACAGAGGGTGACTCAGTATTACAATGCCTGATTGCACGATAGAGAGTTACAACTAGGCGACTGGCTATTATGCAGAGTTGAACTCATCGATCGAGACTCAAGAAAGTTATTGCCAAACTGGGTTGGCCCTTTCAGAGTCACCCGCACTGAAAGACCAAGAACCTTCAAGCTAAAACACCCAAATGGTGAAGTACTTCCCAAGATACGACATATTGACAACCTCAGAAGGTTCTACATTTAGAACAAACTAGTCTCATTTATCTTCTAATAAAAACTAGAGTTGCTACAAGTGTTAGTTTGGAGGATAACTGCAAAAACCTCAGTCCACCTAAGAAACAAAGACCTTGATCCACTTGAGGTATAAAGACCTCAGTTCTCCAGAGGCACAAAGACTTCATTATACCTGAGGCATAAAAACCTCAGTCCACATGAGGTGTAAAGACCTTGGTATATCCGAGAAACAAAGACCTTAGTTTTCCTGAAGCACAAAGGTCTCGGTCTTTCCGAGGTATAAAGACATCGGTTCACTCGAGGCATAAAAAATTTGATTCACTTGGGGCATAAAGACATCAATCCACCTGAGGCACAAAGACCTCTATTTACCCAAAGCGCAAAAACCTCAGTCCACTTGTGGCATAAAGACCCCAGTTCACCTGGGGCACGAAGACCTTAGTTCACCTAAGGCACAAAAATCTTAGTCCACTTGAGGCATAAAGACCTCAGTCCACCTGAGACATAAAGACCTTGGTTCACCTGGGGCACAAAGATCTCAATTCACCTATGACGTAAACCTCAAACAACCTAAGTCACAAAAATCTCGGTCCATCCAAAGCACAAAGACCTTAGTTCACTCGAGATGCAAAGACCTCAATCCTCCTGAGGTAGAAAGACCTCGATTCACCTGGGGCACAAAGACCTCTAGCCACCGAGGCATGAAGACCTTAGTCCAATGCTAGGTACAAAGGCTTCAGCTTAAAAGAGGCAAAGAAAACCTCATTTTCACTAGGTGAGAAACCTTGATCTATGAGAGGCTAAAAATCACTTGAATACAAAAGATTACGCAAACTATTGAAGTTCAATAGAAAAAATACTTCGACCCAATGAATGCTGAAGCTAAGCTAAGTTGATGAGAATATCTCAGCTAAGGGAGGGTTTCATGCTAAGATAATACTTTATACCATTTTATAATTTTGAAAAGTGACAAATGACATTATTATGAAGTAGCACTTCATTGAAGATAAAGATAAAAGTTTTCATTGAAGTAAAAGACATTACATCCAACTTCAAATCCTAAAGTTACAAAAGAAAAAAAGAAGAGGGAGGAATCGAGTTATCACTCACCCTTATTCGGTGGGTTATGAACTTCTACTGACCTACCATTATTATTGGAAGTGCAGAAGGAACGCTTAGAGCTCTAGTCCACTAGATCCATGGGGCCTTATGGAGGGACAAGCTCGACATTGATGACTTCTCTATACTCTTGGTGCAACTAGTCAACTCGAGCTTTGTCATAAAACTCAATTTGGAGTGCATGAGGGTCAAAGCCCAGCCTTGCCGAAAGGAGGATGACTATACCACGATAGGTCAAGTAGCCATCTCTGTAGGCCTTGGCATTGAGTTACCGGACCTCCCTTAGGTATTCCTCGCTTCCTTTGTATTTTTGGACAATGAGCTCTTTGGTGTCTTTGATGAGGTGGTCGTACTCCTCACTCCTACAAAAGGCTATAAGAGCATCTTCCCCAACCTTGATTAGCTCGGTGACATGAGCTTTATGGAGACGATCATTCTCCCATCGAGCTGAGTCTCATTCTTTCTCAGCCTTCTGCAGCTTGGTCACACCCAAGTTCTTATCCTCGACCATTGTTTCCTTTGCTTTGCAGTTAGCGGCAAGTTCCATTTGAAGCAGCTCTACCTTAAATTTAAGAGTTGTGATGTTGGACTCGACTATGCCCAACTTGGATTGGAGAGAAGAGGCCTCCTTCTTAGCCTTGAGGACTACCCTCTCAGCATGATGGAAATACTCTATCATCTATAAATCGAGCTAAAAGTCAGTATTAAATATACTGATAACTTCACAAGGAAATATGAAGTAAAACTTACATCACAAGAAGCATTTTCTCCACTAAGGAACAGCTCCTTAACGAGCATATAAGTGTCTAAGAGGTTGGATCAAATGCTCCCTCTGAAGTATCTTCTTCCTCAGCAACACCCTTTCCCTTACCCCAAAGCCCTCGAGGACTTGGAATGACCCTCTGTGAGCTTAGGTGTGCAAAAGGCAAGGAAGGGATGTCCACTACCTCACGTGGCAGCTAGAGCAAGGATAGATCGACTTGTCCCTTCACAAGATCAAGGGTTGGCATGGCAGGAGGGCTTCGACTCCTCCTCTTCTCCTTCTTCTTTTTCTTCTTGCTCCTTAGGGTGGCTGAGCTACCGCCCTCACCACTTGAGGGGTGCGACCTCTTCTTCTTCTTTACCTTCCTTGCCAGAGCAGATGGCTTGAAAGCCCTCTCAGTAGCCTCCTCAATTTTCTTGAACTTCTGAGGTGGTTGAAGTAGACCAACTTGGGGAGCATGGCTTATTGTCACAGAGCTTGATTCATGAAAGATATTATCTTAAACCTGCATATAAATCTGGGGTAATAGTTAAACAAAAGTGCAAAAATAAATTAAATTTGTTGAGTGGATCATACTAGATTCTAGGGCTACCGAGAAAATAAGCCCAAGGATCATGGCATCGCTTGACCACCTTAGAGAAGACATTAGCTTTCGCACCTCGAATGATCAAGAAGAAAGAAGTTGCCAAATTTCTGATAGGATATCGGGGGTTTTCGATACTTGAAAGGTTCTCCCCATTCACTACGAAGTCGAGGGTTCTCTCTCATGAATACTTTCTTGCATAGTCTTTTCAAAAATGGATTGAAGAAAAGTTGGCTCTGAAGAGACGTCGACCTCTCTGTGGTGAGAGATACCACCTCGCGTTAGCTCCTGAACTACGACCACCTCGAAACACATCGTGAAACATCTCCACAGTTGGGGGGATGTCTTTGGCGGTTGCCAAGGCTCGAAATGCTATGATAAGTCTCATAGCGTTAGGAATTAGCTAGTCAAGAGCAAGATCAAAATCAGCTAATACTACCATGGTGAAGCTATCTATAGGGTATTATAGTCCCCCTTCAAACATCTTCCAAAAGGTAGTGAAGGAGTATCCGAACTAATCCTTGAGAGCAGAGCTCATGTCCTTTGAACCCCATATGTCAACTTTAACACTATCTGGGAAGGCAGAGATTTGAACTAAATGCTCGATCTCCTTCTCCCTAAGTGTTTGCTTGAATAGCCAAACATGAACCAAAGCAGAACTTCTACTGCCTATTAAAATCAGAAAAATTGAGTCACCAAACTGAGCCATCTGAAAAGGTAAGTCATTATGTCTTGATATAAAGAATGTGAGCCGAGCTAAGATAAGCTCAGGAAGAAGGGAATTACATAGCTATTGTTTTAAGTCGAAGGGGCCCAATTCCTATAGATCGATTCAGTATTTCATACCATGTCCCGAGGCAACAGCCAAATGAAGTACGACTAAGCTTAGTTTATGAGTTCTATTGAGAACTGAGCTGGAAGTTATAGTGTCCCCCAATGAATTCAAGCCTTGGAAGCAAAACTACCTAAAGGTCCGAGTGGCCGGAGACTATATGACTATCCAAGCCAAGTGTCGGAGTCCAAAAGTACCTCAACCTGAACTATGCTTCTAAGGCCTGGACTTCAGCTTTTCATGCAAGGCTAAAGTAACGAATCAGGTGTAAAGATCAAAGGGAGGATAGCCTTACCCAAGCTACAAGTTGGTTCAACGCCAATGGCCGAAGGAGCGGGATTAACAGCATGTGAAGACATTGTTTGGGCGGCTCCAGCCACATTCGCCACCGACAACAATCTGAGAAGCTAGTACGGCAATTGTCGATGGTGAAGCGACATCTCCGGTGGAGATCTTCTTGTCGTTTGCCATGATAACCGCGGAAACAAGAGGAGAAAGATGGAATTAGGGTTCAGATTTGGAGAAGAAAAAGGTGAAAAAGTGAAATTGACGCCTTCAAACCTGATTTTATAGTACCACAAAGCTGTCCAATTGTTGATATGTGGTGGGATCAGATTGGGTTGAAAAGACTGCGTCTTTTCGAACTGAGGTGCAGATCTCAGCGGACACATATCAAGAATCCATCCTCGCCACCGGATGACCAACCGCCAACATGAATAACGAGAGCAATGTTTCAAAAATGGGAAGCACGTAATAAAGAAATAGCTTTTGGATATTAAAGGAGGACGATCGCTTGTCTTGTAAAAACTCATTGAGTTTACCGAAATACGACGAGTCACATTCCATGAATAATCTCAAACTTTGAGCTGTGGCCACACGGTGCCAAGCTTGGGGGCATTGATAATATACTTAATTAAAAAATTACAGAACTGAGGTAAGATCAGTGAATACGGAACTTGAAACTGAGCTGTAAATCATTCGGATCATTAGGACTATCTTCTTGTGCTGACATCATTTCCTTGTGCAGCATTTCAGTCACAACAAGGGCTTTATGCCTTGACAGCTCCGGCTCCTTTTTAATAATTGTCAGTCTCTTGCTGTGCTTCCTCCATCTCCTTGTGCAACATTTTTGACACATCAATGGTTGTGTTTTCTGAAAGCTCCAGCTCATTCCTGGTAATTCCAGGGAGTATATTAGCACTGTCTTCTGTTGATTCCATACCTTCTTCCGGTATTCGTTGCAGATCTTTCTCCGGTGCTACCTGAAACTAAGGAAATGGCGATGAGGACGACCACCACCTCCGCGAGGGTTCGCTTGTTTGAATCCTCGACGATTGAAGAGAGAGAAAAAAGAGAACTGGATGCAACCCCACCTCCGTGCTTCTCCACTGCACAAGAGACGGTGAACTCTAGCTTCATCCTTGAGGCCAAAATCATTAGAAGAAGCATCTCTGTTCAAGCATGGCGCCATGGGAAGAGCAAAACAAGAGATATAAGACGGAGTAACATTGTGGTTAGTTGGATACCGAATGAGTCGTATGGTGACAACATCAAGTACAGATATATTTCGGATTGATAAACAACTATAATAATATTGTGGTTAATAAATTATGCTAACTCATTTTCCTCGTGCACTATGCACAACAAAACATTTAAGATAATAGAAATATGATTTATCATATTTGTCAAAAATTAATATCGGCATCCAAAAAATAGTCTCGAACAGTCTATTCACGATTTTTGACAGTTTGGTTTACTAAAAATTGGTTTACTTAAAAATTAAATTTTTATGATTTGAGAATTTTAAAAGTTTAAAATTTTTCACATGTTTGGTTAGAAAAATTTGAAAATGTTGAATTTTCAGTTTTTTTATTTTTTCGAGAGATTTTAATTTTTTTAAATTTTAAAATATTCAAGTGAATGGCAGTTAAATACTCAAAAAGTTTAAAATTTGATATTATTTTAATTTTTAAAAATATATTAAATATCTAGAGTATTTTAATTATTAAAATTTAAGATTAATTATTAAAAATACATTGAATATCTGTAATATTCTAATCATTAAAGTTTAAAATTAATCATAATAATATCTTCACCATCTAAAATATCTTAATTATTAAATATTTAAAAATCTAGAATGCTTTTAAAAAATATCTTTCATTACTTAAATGTTTGAAGATATTTAAGATTCTTGATAATGGAAAATCAAAATTCTTGAAATCAAGAATTTAATTTAAATTTTCTACAAAACAAACATTGAAATTTTAAATTTTCTAGCATTTCAATTTTGAGGACTGATTTTCGTACAAAATAAACATGCCCTAATATTATATAAAATAAGTAATGAAATAGTCCACGTAAAAAAAGTATATAAATATGCTTTTCTCGTCTTTCACAAAGGTTTTAAGTAAATATATGACATCTCAACTATTGATTTGATGGTTATATTTATTTTTTGTATGTAAGAAATTATGTGTTCAAACGTTATTCAAAAATAAGAATTATTCATGTAAAAAAAACATACATATGCCTATCCAGATATTTGAATTGTTTTTGAAAAAAATTAAAGATACTATCAGAATTTGAATTTTTAAAAAAATAAAAAATAATATTGGAATTGGAGTATGGATAGAGCATGAACCGCTCGAACGATCAAGTTGATAGTAAAAGGAGATGATGGGTTGTGTAGATTCAAAACCCTTTACCCATGAGATCACAAGAGATTTATATAGTGTATGAAACTTGATCTGATTATCAAAATTTGTGGGTTTTGAAAAGATGTTATGGTCAATTATCCCAAGAAATTTTTTTTCATTTTTTGTTGTCATTTCTAACATTTATGCTTGATGTATCAAGTAGTCACGAGAGATTTTGTCATATTTAATGTGAAATTTTCAAATGATCATGATTCAAATCTCTAGCATTTAATATATATTTAACACGCATGTCCATTAAAGCAACATGGGTATTTTGTGCTGTTGTAGGTATGCCAATCAAACTAGTAGAGTTATATGGCGACCTTGATGTGAGGCGACTTGGCTAATATGATGACCTAGATGGAGGGTTGATGGGCTCGACTTAGTCCTGTTTCAGCTTTGCTAACTGGCTTTCAGATGGGCTCAGCCGGCCGACCTCCCGACATGTATGAATTTGCTACGAACATGAAAAATCTTCCAAAATTCGCAGCCATTCAAAAATAAGTGCAAATCTCGTCCCATGATATCCAACCGGTTTACGAATCAAATGCACATGGTGTTTCTGATTTAGAATAAGATTGGGTGTTTTCTTGTAAAAGTTTTTTATTTTAAAAAAAGTACCTGTGTTGTTGCAAATTTATAAGAAAATATCTTACTTATCACTATTAATAAAAATAAAGGGTATTTTCCTACTACCTCTAAGATTTATTTTATTTACTAAAAATTTTTCGCGATTTGAGTATCTACTTATACTCCTCTTTTTTGAAATTTATTACATATAATTTTTAATTATTATTTAATTAAAAAATTAAAAAATTATACTTTTATCCTATATAATTTCACAACTAAACCCTTAAAAAATTTATTATTTATTTTATTTATAATTTTTTTAAAAAAATTATTATAAGTTAATCTCCCCAACAACTACTCCTCTCCTCCAACCTCCAACCTCAAACCTCAAACCTCCAGCCTCCTCTTCTTGGTGTCGTTCCGCTCAGCCCTACGTTGTCACTCTGCCGTTCCCCAAAGTTGTCGCAATCTCACACCTATTGCATGCACTCACGCTCGTGCTGGCTTACATAGCCCAACGCCGCCACTCCCCATCACCGTCGCCCCCTCGAGTGACACCCGCGTCCACTCCGACACACCTTGCATCGGTCGCGAGCTCTCCCGCTCACTCGCTTGCACTGCTCGTGCCCACACCCCCTTGTGAGCAAAGCTGCTGCCCACCACTAGCAAGTAGAGCCGCTGCCCAGCCACCCACCCACCCCCCTCAAGCAGAGCGGTTGCTCGCCTTGACTCACTCTTTCATCCGGACAAACTTTGTATTCCAGTCGGTGAGTGAGATCAGCATGGGAAGCACCCTACCCATGTTGCCAACGATAGTTCTTATATAACGAAAGATTAGCCGGAAGGGAGGAAAAAAGATATCCAAACAGGTCAAATTGAAGGTTCAGCATCAAGCTGAAACATCGAAGTCCAAAAAAAGAACACCAACCCCCACCCCCCCCCCCCCCCCCCCCCCCCCCCCCCCCCGGGCTCCACCCAGTCCCGTGCCATCGCTTTGCCACTCCCCCACGCCCTCGCGCCACCACTCCCCAGAGTTGTAGCGACCTCTCGCCCACGCTGGCTCACATAGCCCCATGTCGCCACTCCCCGTCACCATCGCCCCCCAACGAGCAAAGCTGTTACTTGCCCTCACTCACTCTTTCATCCAGACAAGATTTGTATTTTAGTCGATGAGTGAGATCAGCATGGGAAGCACCCTACCCACATTGCCAACGATAGTTCTTATATAACGAAAGATTAGCTGAAAGAGAGAGAAAAGATTTCCAAATAGGTCATATTGAAGGTTTTGCCATCAAGCTGAAATGCCAGAGTCTAAAATGGGTTTTTCTCTATCTATTTCCTATAGATTTAAGTTTTAGTTATTTTTTGATAAGAGTAAATCCAGTTAATTGATGAAATTGAGTTTTTTCATTACCCTTTGTGATTCTCTCTACTTGTCTCATTAGGAATCAACATAGAATTTCAATTGCTCCCTCGATATATTGAATTGAATTAGCATTGATTCTAACTATCGATATGTGTTGGCTTTCAAAGAGGGATTTTCGAAGAATCCTTAATTGATGTGATTTCTCAATTTCTATTGATTTTGAATCAAATTTGAACTAGTTTTTGATATTATTTATTTATTTGTGTTCTACTCATGTTGTTATATATTTTACAGATGTATAATTCAGAGAATCTCGTAAGATTAGTGTTTCATTATGAAGGATATTGGAAAGAAGATAAATACACTCAAAAGGTAAAATATGTATTTGGTAGATAGAAGTCTTTATTGGTTAATGTAAATAAGTACTCATTTTCATAGTTATGTATTGAAACCTATAAACTAGTTAAAAAAAGGACAAATGAGTTACTTGTGGTCAAGTACTTACTTCTAAATAACACTCCTCCAATGTATATATTAATCAATAGTGAAATTCAGTTCATAGTAATATGGATAGTGGTAAAAGACTTGAAGTATAGCAATATCTACATATCAATTAAGAACATAGGAAATCTCTTATCAGCGGTGTCTGCAGCGGTGTCTACAACAAGACTTACTCCTCTAACTTCTACATTTGGTGCATCACATTATAGTCAAAAAAGGTCTATGTCAAGAGAATCTTCTAAGCATCACATTGTGCAAAGAGATGAGTATATTGATTCAGATTTAGATACTTGTCCTTCTAATTCTAGTTTTTGTAGTCAAAATTTTTCTTCCAATGATGATAAAGATGAGGAGGAGGAGGATAATAATGATGGATTAGAGGTAGAGCAAGAGGAAAAGGAGATGAGACAAGGTAAAGGAGGAGTAGAAGACAAAATAGAAGATGATCTACTACCTTTACTTGAAAATAATTTAAATGATAATGTTATGAAAAAAGGAGAAATATTTGAGGACGTATATATATTCAGAATGACTCTTAGGTAGTATTGTATTGTGCACAAGTTTCAGCTTTTGTTTGTGAAAAATAAACAAATAGAGTAATAATCAAATGTGCTTCTGGGAATTGCCCATGAAGCCTTCGTGCTTTAGAGATATCTAGTGGTTTAGATTTTTAGGTAAAAAAAATAAAATCAGTTCTTATATGCATTGTTGTCAATACTTCTGAAAATAAAATGACAAATGCTCAATGGGTAAGCAAACAAGTTTTACATTGGATGAATATTGATAAGTACATCACAGTAAAGCAAATACAAAATTTGATAAATGATAGAAGCAGTTTTCATCTGAGTTACATGCAAACATGAGGGGGAAAAACTATGCTTACAAGGTTATTCATGGTAATGAAGAACATTCTTTTAATTTATTTCATTCGCTTAAGGTAGAGTTGGAGAGAAGGAATTCAAACAATATTGTTCACTTTATCCAAGATCTAGATATGTCTTTTGAAAGATATTTTTTGTCACTATATGCTTGTAGTATAACTTTTCTTACTGAATACAGACCTGTATTGGGGGTTGATGGATACTTCTTGAAAGGTAAATATAAATACACATTGCTTTCAACTTGTGGAGTTGATGAGGAGAATAACCTAGTTCCAATTGCATATGCAGTTGTAAAAGCCAAAAATATATCAATCTTGATTATGATTTTTGTATAACTTAAAATAAGTATTAGAAAATTGAAATAACTTGGTTATTATTTTCGATAGACAGAAGGGTCTTTTTAATACTGTGAATAATATCTTCCTATATGCTAAGCATAGAATTTGTATAAGACATATGATTGTAAACTTTAAAAAATTCTACCTTAAAAAAATAAGAAAATTTAGATTTTAAGGCTTCAAATATATTTATGCCTACTAAATTCATTAAGTATATGGATAGGATTAAATAGCTATCCATACCAGTTTAGCAATACATGAAAGAAATAAATGACTATGCATGGAGTAGGAGTAAATTTGATCATTCAGTGAAGTGTCATTATATGACTAATAATATTTTTGAATTATTTAATAGTTTCATTCAAGATGGTAAGAAGCTTTCCTAACTTGAACTACTTGATTCTATTAGACAAAGGATAATGGTAAAATTTGCTATAAGGAGAAATAAAGGATCCCACTTGTCTAAAAAGCTAGTGTCCGGAATAAAAGCTTTTATTAGAAAAGTTTCACAAACACATAGTGCATACCACATTTGGAGGTCTTATGATGATATTTCAAATATCAGTGATCCTATAGCGATGGATCGTTGACATAAAAAAAAAGAATTTGCAACTGTAGATAGTAACAGCTGATAGGAGTGCCTTATATTCATGGTATTATTGCTTTTCTTGATATTCAGGTTGATCCAATTGATTTTGTTGACTACTACTACACTCTGAAGACATACAGAAAAATATAGGATGCCCTTATTACCCCACTTTCAAGCAAGTAACTTTGAGTGTATATACCAAATGCTATACAAGTGCTTCCTCCACGTTTAAGGAGACCACTTGGTCGGTCTCAGAAAAAAAAGATTAAGAATCCAATAAAAATATTAAGTAAAATGATATATACTTATAGTAGATGTGGTAATGTGGGATACAACAAGAGAGCGTGTAAAGAGGCTCTTGAACTACAACAACCAATTGAGCCTTCTGGATCTAGCAATAATTAAGAATCAGTAGTAAATCAAGTATTAATAAAAAACCCATATGTAAGAAGATGTGACAGCGGAAGGGGAAGGAGAAGGGAAAGATTTAATAGGAGGACTCCAGATTTTAGTATACATCTGCTATGTGAGTTTTTTTTAGAAAATATTGACAATTTTTTTGGTCTTAATTTATGTGATTTTGAAGCAATATATTAATAATGCTTTTCGTTGGAAGTTCATTAGATGTTGAACGATGTCTTCGATGTGATTTTTGGATTGTAATATTGTAATTTTTAAACTTTTATTCGAGTATTTACAACTGACTTGATATGTGGGTATTTGTTAATTTTATGAATTTTTATATTTGTTTCCATATTTACCTGCGAATGTACTATATATTCATTACTATTATTTTCGATGCAAGTACTATAACGTATATATTATGATGTCTAGTATTAGAATATATTGTATTCATATGATTGATTATGTCTCTTTTAATTTACGTATATTACTTATAATGTTATCTCAGGAAATACTTAATTTTCATGTTAATTTTCAAGCAAAATTTATGCTAAAATTTAGACTTATTTATAAATAAAAATATTTAACGGGTCTATTTATAAATATACAAATATTAAACTTATAATTTAAATTTTATAGTTTTAAAACTTTCCATGTCTTTTTTGTAAAATTTTATTAAAAAAATAAAAGTTGGATTTATTTATGAATAAAAATATTTGAGGGGTCTATTTGTAAATGTATAAATATTAAATTTATAATTTAAAATTTTGGCTTTTAAAACCAAGGTTCGCAGTTTCGGCCGGAACCGCAACGAAACCTGTGGTTTCGTATCGGTTAGGGTACTGTTCATTACTGTTCATCTTCGCCAACAAACGCACGCGGGAGCGGGAGCTCGCCGGGCGCGCGCGGGCGGGCGGGAGCTCGCCGGGCTCGCTCGAGGGTTGGCGGGAGCTCGCCGGGCTCGCGCGCGGGCGGGCGGGAGCTCGCAGGGCTCGCGCGCGGGCGGGCGGGAGCTCGCCGGGCTCGCATGGGCGGGCGGGAGCTCGCCGGGCTCGAGAGCGGGGGGGCGGGAGCTCGTCGGGCTCGCGCGCGGGGGCGTGAGCTCGCCGGGATCGCGCACGGGCGGGAGCTCGCCGAGCTCGCGCGCGGGCGGGCGGGAGCGCCGATCTCGCACGCGGGGCGGGCGGGAGCTCGCCGAGCTCGCGCGGGTGGGAGCTCGCCGGGCTCGAGCGCGAGCGGGCGGGCGGGAGCTCGCCGAGCTCGCGCGGGTTGGGGGGGCGGGAGCTCCGAGCGGGCAGGCGGCCGGGGGAAGCTCGCCGAGCTCGCGCCAGGGGGGGGTGGGCGGCGGCGGGGTTTTGGCGGGAGCTCCGGGCGGACAGGCGAGCGGGCGGGAGCTCGCCGAGCTCGCGCGGGTTGGGGGGGGGGTCGGGGGAGGACCTCGCGCTGGCTTCATGTTCGAACCCAAAAATCCTGCGCTCTTATTAGTCTACCGCCATTCTCTCGTCTATCTCGTACCCTCGCTAACCTGACTCGTACTCCCGTAAAATTTGACTGGCCTTACATTGGGGCCAGTGTTGTCGCCAATTTAATTTCGACGTCCTTATCGGTTTCAGTCAGATATTATTTACGTACATAATATTATTCACGTAATTATTCATTATTTTTTAAAAATTTTAAATATATTATAATTTTTTAATTTGAAGTTAAAAAATAATTAAAATTAAATTAAATTTTAGTCAAAATATAATTTTTATTTTAGACCTTCGATATATGGTTATACTTCAGAACCGCTGCCATGAGATCGCGCAGAGCTAATTATTTTGATTCATATGCCCATAAATGCTCGTCCGGATCATTCAGGTACTAAATTTGTAATTCCACACCCAGATGTTCCGAACTCAATCGATGATGATTATGATGATTAGTTGTATTATCTTAGAATTTATAAATTATGTACTTGTGAAATACATTTTAATGAAAAGTTAAATTTGCTTATGTTAATTTTTAAATTTTAATCATATTCATATCATTTCTTATATATTTTTTTAATACACTAATATATATTAAAAACAGACAATATCAGTGACTAACTATCAAAATTAATTTTAATTAGCTTAAATAATATTTAAAATTATTGTAAAATTAAGTATAAATTCATTCATAATTTTTCAAATTTTTTCAATTTTTTTATAATATTTTATTGTATTTTTAATTTGAAGTCAAAGGACAGTCAAAATATAGTCAAACTCTAGTCAACGCCCAATTAATAATTTAAAAATTCTTTCAGCCGAAACCGAAACGGCCGAAACTGAAACCGAAACGGTCGAAACGGCCGAAACGTATCGGTTTCGGCCGGTCCCGAAACCGAAACGGTAAACCATGTTTAAAACCTTCAATATCTTTTTTAAAATTTTATTACAAAATAATAAATTTGGACTTATTTATAAATAAAAATATTCAAGGTGTCTATTTTATAAATGTACATATATTAAAATTATAATTTTAGATTTTAATTTTAAAATCTTTAATATCTTTTTTAATAATATTTTTTATTTAAAAAATAATAAATTTAGACTTATTTATAAATAAAAATATTCAAAGGATTTATTTGTGCATATACAAAAATTTAAAATTTTAAGTTTTAATGCCTTCAATATCTTTTTTGTAAACTTTTATTTTAAAATAATAAAATTTGGGCTTATTTATAAATAAAAATATTCAATGGGCTTATTTGTAAATATATAAATATTAAATTTGTAATTTAAAATTTTAAGTTTCAGTACCTTCAACTCTTTTTTGTAAAATTCTACTTAAAAATAATAAAGTTTGGACTGATTTATAAATAAAAATATTTAAGAAGTTTATTTATAGATGTATAAATATTAAACTTGTCATTTAAAATTTTAGTTTTAAACCCTTCAATATTGTAAAATTTTATTAAAAATTATAAAATATAGATTTATTTATAAAAAAATATTCAAGAGATTTATTTGTAAATGTATGAATATTAAACTTGTAATTTAATCTCTTATGTAGGGTTTAATGTAAAATATTCAAAATATTTAAGGTCCTTTTTATAAATTTTTATTTAAAAAATATTAATATTTAGATTTTTTATAAATAAACATATTCAAAGGGTTTATTTGTAAGTGTATAAATATGAACGTTGTAATTTAAAATTTAATTAATAATTTACATATAAATATTTAGGAGAAAGAAAGGAGAGTGAGAAGTTAAAATTTTTTAGGAGTTTAGTTGTAAAATTACGGAGGGTAAAAATAAAATTTTTGAAAAATTTTTGGGATAATTACATATAAGTTCCTGTAATTAGCCTTAATTACGTACAACCCCCGTAATTTCCGAAATTACCCACACTCCCCTATTTTCAAAAATATTTACCCACACCCCCTAATTGTTGTTTAATCAAAATTTTTCCAAAAAATTCCGATTTTACCCTGAGTAATTTTTACAATTAAACCCCTAAAAACTTATTTTTTCTATTTTACGCTCCGAAATTTATTTTTTGCAAATAACCCCCCGAAAGTACTCCGATTTACATAAAAGTCCTCGAAATTCAGATTTTTTCAAATAACTCCCTGGAAATTATTTCAATTTACAGAAAAGCCCCCGCAATGCGACGGCGGTGAGAGTGGCGGCGCGCGGGCGGCGACACCGAAGCCGGCGGCGGGAGCGAAGGCGGAGGCTGGCGTGCGAGCGGCGAGGCCGGAGACGGCGACAGGAGCCGAGGCGGCGGCCGGCACGCCGGCGCGCCGGCACCCGAGCGCGGACGGCCAAGGCCGAAGCCGTCCGCCCGAGGTCGCTCACGCCCGCGTGCCGAGGACGGAGGCCGAGGCTGGCACGCCGGCACAAGGGCGTGGACGGCCTCCGCACGCTGGACAAACGCCGAGGCCAGCACATTGGCAGCGAGCGCAGACGGCCTCGGCCTTAGCCGTCTGCGCTCACGTACCGGCACGCCGTCCGGCCTCGGCCTCCATCCCCGGCACGCGGGCGCGGACGCTGGCCGGCGATGGTCCGACGAGGGGCCTTTTTGTAAAAATTAGTTTTAAAATAAGTAAAATTTAGACTTATTTTTTAAAAAAAATATTTAAGGGTCTATTTTTTAATATATAAATATTAAATTTGTATTTATAAATTTAAAAATCATTAATGTCTTTTTTGAAAAATTTTATTTAAAATATGATAAAAAATATAGACTTTTTATTTATAAATTAAAAACATTGAATGGGTCTATTGTAAATGTACAACCTGAAAGTTGTAATTTTAAATTTAAGTTTGAAACGTTCACTGAACTTATTTGTAAAAATTCATAAAAACTACAAGTTTAATATTTTTACCATTTTAAAATTGACCACCTTTAGTCTTTTTATTTATAAATTAAGTCCAAATTTTCTTTATTTTATAAGTAAATTTATAAATAAGTCATTGAATGTTTCAAAAACTTAAAATTTAAAATTACAACTTTCATGTTGTACATTTTCAAATAGACATCTTCAATTTTTTATTTATAAATAAGTCTATATTTTTTATCATATTTTAAGCAAAAATTTAAAAAAAAGACATTAATGATTTTTAAATTTATAAATACAAATTTAATATTTATACATTAAAAATAGACCCTTAAATATTTTTTTTAAAAAAATAAGTCTAAATTTTACTTATTTTAAAACTAATTTTTACAAAAAGACCCCTCGCCGGACCATCACCGGCCGGCGTCCGCATCTGCACGCCGGGGACGGAGGCCGAGGCCGGATGGCCCACCAGCACGCGGGCGCGGATGGCCTCCGCACGCAGGACGGAGGCTGAGGCTGGCGCGCCGGCACACGAGCGCGGACGGCCAAGGCCGAGGCTATTCCGCCCCCGCATGTTGGGCGGAGGCCGAGGCCGGCGCGAATGGCCAAGGCCGAGGCCATCCGCACTCGCTGCCCGCGCACCGGCCTCAGCGTCCGTCCCGCATGCCGAGGCAGTCTGCACCCTCGTGCCGGCGCGCCAGCCTCGGCCTCCGTCCCCAGCACGCGGGCGTGCCGGCCTCCGCCTCCGCTCCCGCCGCCAGCTCCGGCGTTGCCGCCCACGCACCGCCACTCTGACTTCCGTCGAATTTCGGGGACTTTTCTTTAAATTGGAATAATTTCCGGGGGTTTATTTGCTAAAATCTGACTTTCGAGGACTTTTATATAAATTGGAGTAATTTCGGGGTGTTATTTGTAAAAACTTGAATTTCGGGGCGTAAAATATAAAAAAAATAAGTTTTTAGGGGTTTAATTGTAAAAATTACTAAGAGTAAACTCGAAATTTTTTGAGAAAATTTTGATTAAATAACAATCAGGGAGGTGTGGGTATATATTTTTGAAAATAAGGGGGTATGGGTAATTCCGAAAATTTAAGGGGGTTATACGTAATTAAGACTAATTACAGGGACTTATACGTAATTATCCCAAATTTTTTTTATTAAATAACAATTAAAGGTTGTAGGTAATAAATTTTTTTAAAAAAGAGGTATAAATAAATACTAAAATAGTAAAAAAAGATAATAATTTTCAGGGACTTAGTAAATAAAATAAATCCTAGGGGATTGTAGGTAAATACCCCTAAAAATAATTATATTATTATAATAATTTTCAAATAATCACCTCACGATCAGCATTATATTTTTATTTAATTTTTGGTATTTAATTTTAAACTTAAGTTTTAAAACGTATTTTTCTCAAATTCTCTCCTTATCTCGTGATAAAGAAAACCTTAAATATTGAAACATTGTTTTCTCCTTCACTAACCCAGTGATATTGAGAAAGTAAAAAAAAGAGAAAGAGAAAGAGAAGTAGTATAATTTTAGATTTAGATTTAAAACAAAAACATATGGTCATTTTATTTTAAATTAAATATTAAAATTGAATAAAAATATCGACCAGGATGCAATTGGCCGAAAATTTTTATCAAATGTGATTTTTTTTTTATTAATACTGGTACAGGAGATGGTATTCTGCAAGTTATGGTAATTATATGATTTCTTATTAAGAATTATAGTTTTTATTTAGGATTTTTGTAAGTATGTCCTTAAAATATTGCATTAGTATTTATATTCCTCTGAATTTTTTATTATGTTCATAATCTTCTAAACATTTTGTTTTTGCTTTTATGCCTATTAAATTAGATTAATTTTTAATTTTTCGTAAAAAATATAAAATTATCAAATTAAATTTACATGCATATCTCTGAAATGAATTGAGTTTAAGTATATAAAAAATATAAATTGGGATCTTTTGTTATAAAAATAAGGGTTATTTTGAGTTTGAGGATATAAGCCAAAAAAACTGTTTAAGTGGGTATATATGCGATTAGAAAAAATATTAAGAATATAAAAGCTAATACAGTGTTTGTTAAATACATACACCTAATAATTCCTTTTTATTTTTTTAGCAATTTGCATATAAGTCCTTCAAACCGTGAAATGACATAGAATTCTTCATAATTTAAAAAATTATATATTAGTCCTTAAATTTTAATCGTTAATGTAAATATGTTCTTAATTTCCACCGAGGGATTAAATTATGGGTAAAATTGTGACTATGGTTGTGAAAATACTATTTTGCCATTGCCTTTTCTGTTTTCCACTGCCCCAAATCTGGATTTTTTTTCTTCTTGTTCCATGCATTCACAGTACGCGTGTCAGTTTTTGATCGTAGATCTGAAAAGTACAGAGAAGGTGACAACCTTTTTCATCCTCGCCTAGATAAAGTATTTGTGATCTTGTTTGTTCTCGACCTAGCCAAAAAATAGATCCTGTCATCCTTGACCTGTTAAGAATGTCAACCGCAATTTATAATTTATAATGGGAGGACTTATTTTTTTCCCTTTTTACTTCATCCTCATGTTGTTACTGCTCAAGAGTTTTCCTATTCACCCTTCCTCCTTTTCCCCCTCTTCACTTCGTCCCTTATTAAAAAATCTTATTTTTTAATTCAATTATTATTATTTTGATGTCGATTATAGTTATCTTGTACCTTTATTGTGTTTTTTTAATAGTTTGTCACTCTAATGTAGCAACTTTATTGGGTGCAATGAAGAGTAGTCCTAATCTTGTTAATAATGGATCAAGATATATAATTTTGTTTGCAAACAGAGAGTTTATTTTCTATCTATAAAATTTGATTGTGTGAAGTTATGTTTGGACAACTGAATTATGAGATTTGATTGTCCAAATTGTGTAAACAAAAAATTTGTTTACTGCTGCAGAGTTTGGACAACTAAATTATAAGATTCAAGATAATGTTTGGTTTGGGATCAGAATCCAGATTAAATTCAAAATTAGTGAACCATTTTTTGTAAACTACAATAATTTAAAATTCAAAAAATTATTTAATTTTTTTATAATAATTTAATTTAATAATGGTGTAAAATAAGTAATATTAATTTTGAAAGAAAAAAATAAATTTAAAAAATGTTGATCTTAATCTTGATTCCAAACCAAACAATGTCTAATTATCCAAACTCTGCAAACATGGACAATTTCAATATATTACAAATATATTAACATTACAAAACAAAATATTTCCTGAATATTCAATTTTTTCAATAAATTCAAATCTGAGGAACTTTTGTAAGTTAAGTTAAAACTTAAGGACTAATATGCAATTTTTCAACCATGAGGACTTGTACGTAATTCCACAAGATTTGAAGGACTTATATGCAAATTACCATTTTTTTAAAGGAAAATTACCTATAATCTCATATAATTAACCTTAATTACCTACAACCCTCCGTAATTTTCGAAAATACCCACACCTCCCCTTTTTTTCAAAATATTTACCTACACCCCGTTGATTGTTATTTAATCAAAATTTTTTCAAAAAATTTCGATTTTACCCTTAGTTATTTTTACAATTAAACCCCTAAAAACTTTTTTTTATTATTTAACATCCCGAAATTATTCTGATTTATAGAAAAGTCCTTGAAATTTGGATTTCTGTAAATGGGTGGCGGCGCGCGGACGGTGACGCGGGAGCGGACGACGCCAGAGGCCGACGGTGGGAGTGGAGGCCCGAGGCCGGCGCGCGAGAGCGGACGGCGGAGGCCGGCGCGCGGGAGCGGACGGCGGAGGCCGGCAAGCTGACAGTAACACCGGAGGCCGGCGGTGGGAGCGGATGAGAAGGTGAGGAGGGATTTTGGGGTTTTGGGGCCAGAGGAGAAGGAGGCGGCGGAGGCAGTGATGGTGGTGCAACGAAGAGAGAAGGGTTCCAACGGGACTAGAATCTGCACATGCATTGGCGGTGGCACAAGGTCTGATTCTGGTAAAAAATCTTTCTCATGCTTCTGCTCTAATTTTGAAGTTTTGCGTATTGTTATGGTGAAGATGACATGGAAGCTCGTAAAGCGAAACCCCGGCGGCAATGAGCCACGCAAGGGGGTCTACGTGTGCCACGAGCAGAGCTGCTTGCACCATGATCCGGCGCACGCACTCGGCGATCTTGTGGGAATCAAGAAGCACTTCCGGCGAAAGCACAATGCGCACAAGCAGCGGGTCTGCGCGTGCTGCGGCAAGGGTTACGCTGTGCACTTGTGAAGTCCAACTACAAGGCCCACATCAAGATCTGCGGCAGCCGTGGCCACTCTTGCGACTGCGGCCGCGTCTTCTCCTGCTTCGGGGTTTTGGGCCCCCACCATCACTGCCACCGTCACCGCCACCATCTCTTCGTTGCACCACCATCACTGCCTCCGCTGCCTCCGCTGCCTCCGGCCCCAAAACCCCAAAATCCCTCCTCACCTTCTCGTTCGCTCCCACCGCCTACCTCCGGTATCACCACTCGCGCGCTGCCACCCATTTGCAAAAATCCGAATTTTGAAAACTTTTATATAAATTGAAATAATTTCGGGTGTTATTTGTAAAAATTTAAATTTCAGGGATTTTTCTGTAAATAAAAATAATTTCGGGGTGTTATTTGTAAAAATTTGAATTTCGAGATGTTAAATAATAAAAAAAATAAGTTTTTAAGGGTTTAATTGTAAAAATAACCGAGAGTAAACTCGAAATTTTTTTGAAAAATTTTGATTAAATAACAATAGGGGGTGTAGGTAAATATTTTGAAAAAAAAGAATGTGGGTAATTTCAGAAATTACGGAGTTGTAGATAATTAAGACTAATTACAAGGGGTTGTAGGTATTTTTTTTTTTTTTTATTACGCTGTGGGGCCCGCAAGGCCTCGTGGATCGGGCAATTTTTTAACCTGGTCTCCAGACTATCGTGGTTTAGCGACTCTAGCCTTCATCAGCCGCACCATCCGATGGTATACAGATCTCGCGGCAGTCGTCCGGCGTAGATTATCAAACTATGGTAGTTGGTTGTGTTACAGGGATGTTTGCATATATGCACCTGCAAATTCAGGAAATTGCATTTCGTTGCTAAGAAAAATCTAATTGTGTTTATATAATCCAAGAAAATGCGTTATTTTGACATTAAAGGAGGCCAAAATTTAGAATATGATTATTCCTAACTCCTCATTCTGGCAGATATAAATACAAAAATTATAGTGAGTTATATGCAAACGCAAAGATTACTGTGAGTTTTACACAATTTATTGGATATATTAAAAATTCGAAAATTAATTACTTAAGCAATCTTCTGTTAAAAAAATATTTAAGCAATCCAACACAAATCACATCTAGATGACTGTAATTTTTTTAGCAAAATGTTCCTATAGCTTTTTTGAGAATTTTTATTTTTTAAAATTTTATCTCACTTTTTAAATTTCTAATTCCCCTAAAAATTTTATAAAACCTAGATGATCACATGTTCTCTCTACTTTACACTGTTTATGTATTTATATTACTTATCTTTGTATTTGTAACAGTATAATTTTTATATTTGAGTATGTTATGATGAAACTTGGACAAATATGCATATGATAACTATTTAATTCTAATAATATATATTTAGTTTTAACTATATATATAATATATTGTTATAAATATGAGAATAAATGTTATAATATTGTTGTAAGTACAGTGACATATATTACAGATATAGTGACAAATAAAAATACACTGATATGAATTAATTAAAAATTTTAAAAGTCAAAGAAAATTTTTTAAAATAAAAATTTTTTTGGGAGGTTTAAGAAATTTTCCCTTTTTTATTAAATTTTTAGCAAATTATTTTAATGTTAGCTAACTGAAAATAATTTTTAAATATTAAAAAAATTAATTTCAAACTCAAACTCAATACATTTGAGCTCATAAGTTGAACTAAACTGGGCGTGAGCTTTGCCGATCAAGATCAAACCGATAGTTCTATAATTGAGTCGAGCTCATATGGAGGTTATTTTGCTCAAATTCAACTCGTTTACACCCTTATTCATTCTTGTAATTGGTTGTCTGTAACGCTAAATATCGATGTCCATCACAATTCACGATGTAGAAGAAGAACAGAAAAGAAGAAAAGATAGTATGTAAGAGATTTATGTGGCGAAAACGATCTAGAGGATATTGTATTGATGAGAAGAAGAAGAAAAGATTATAACAATGGAGGTGAAACTCCAATATTACCAACTCTCACAAAAGACTAAGTAGCCTACCCATCGCAAGACATTTTGAGAGTATTGATTTATGTCTTTCTCTCTTACTCTATATGCAAATCCTTACATGTATAGGGTATTTATAGATGTGGCCTAACTGTGTTTGAGTCAAATTAGAAAATTGACTCAAATAAAATTTCTACTAATTTAAGTCTTCTAGTAGAAGATAAATTCAGATAAAGATTAAGCTCACTAAATTACTTTCTAATATAATCAAGACTCTTCAAAAAATCCAAATTTGAGACACAATTAAGCTAACAATCTCCATCTTAGCTTGAATCCTTTTATTCTTTGAATTTGAATCTTCAATAGATGTATTTGTCATTACCTCATGGGGCAGGATCAACGATCTTGAACATTGATCAAGTCCAAACAGAGCTTGAACTTGTCAGTCGGAATCACTTTCGTCAACATATTTACAGGATTTCATGAAGTATGAATTTTTTGTAAAGAAATCTCGTCGTCTTCAATAATGTCCCGAATAAAGTGAAATCGGACATCTATATGCTTTGATCTGACATGGTACATTTAGTTATTCGTAAGGTGTATGACACTCTGACTGTCACAAAAAATAGGAAGAATATTTTAAGAAAAACCAACTTCACTTGCCAATCCTTTTAGCCATAGAGTTTCTTTAATGGCTTCTGTAGCTGCCATATACTCATATTCTGTTGTAGATAATACCATAGTTGACTTTAATGTACACCTCCAATTAATAGATTCTCCACAAAGAGTGAAAAGATAACCAGTGAGGGATCGTCATCGATCAAGGTCTCCAACATAGTCTGAATCGACGTAACCAATAATTTTGGCCTCTTGAACTGTATTCTTATCGAAAGATAAACCAATATTAAGAGTACCTTTGATATATATTAATAGCTATTTCACAGCCTGCCAATACTCTTTTCCTGAATTTGTCATGTAACGACTAACAACGGTGACTGCTTGTGTAATATCAGGTCTTGTGCATACCATAACATACATTAGACTTCCAATAACACTTGAAAATGGGATATTCTCCATGTATGTATACTCCTCATCTGTAGAAGGATATAGTTGAGCTGAAAGTTTGAAGTAAGATGTCAAAGGAGTACTGAAGAGTTTTGAATTCTGCATGTGAAAATGAGAAATAATCTTCTCGAAATACTTGCTCTGTTTGAGATATAATTTGTCATGCTTTCGATCTCGATCAATCTATATACCGAGAATCTTTCTTGCAACACCTAAATCTTTAATCTCAAATTTCTTTTTCATTTTAAACTTTAGATCATTAAGTAGAGATATGTCTTGAGTAGTGATAAGCATATTATCAATGTAAAGAAGTAATATAATAAATGAGTTATTGGCATGCATCTTAAAATAGACACAACAATCATATTTACAATGGATGAAATCTTGTCCCAATATAAAACTGTCAAACCTTTTATACCATTGTCTTGGAGACTATTTCAAATCATAAAGTGATTTGTTCAACATGCAGACAAAATTTTTCTTATCTTCTTGGATGAACTCTTCAGGTTGTTGCATAAAAATTTGTTCTTCTAATTCTCCACGCAGAAAGGCAGTTTTGACAGTAAGCTATTCTAACTCAAGATTATGAAAAATAACTAAAGCAGGTAGAAAATGAATAGATGTGTGTTTAACTATATGAGAGAAAATTTCATTAAAGTCAACACCCTCCTTTTATGAATACCTTTTTGCAATTAAACGGATCTTGAATCTAACACCATCTATCTCAGAGAAATTCTTTTTTTTTCGAAATACCCACTTGCAACCAATTGCTCTTTTACATAATTTCACCATATCCCAAGTATGGTTCTTTTGAAGGGAATCCATCTCTTCATTCATAGCAGCTTGCCACTGAGAAGAATTATTATCCTACACTGATTCTTTATAGGAAGAAGGATCACCATTATCAGTAACTAAAGCAAAAGCTACCATATCTTCAAAACCATACATTTCAGGTGACTTTATGTTTTTTTGAGATCTTCCAATTGGAGTCTTTTCAGAAAATTGATTCTTAGAATTTTTTTGAGAGTTGGGCATACCCTGAATATCTTCTTTTGAAGGAACTACATGCTCCAGCTCCACTTGTATTATATCACTAGAACCTTTCTTAAGAGATTTTAATATAACACTTTCATCAAATACTATATGTCTCTCAATAATTATATTTGAAATAGTAGGATCCTACAAACGATAACCCTTAACACCTTTGACATAACCTATGAAAATACACTTTTTAGAACATGCATCTAACTTATCCTTGACAGTATGCACATAAGTAGGACAACGAAAAATCTTTAAAGAAGAATAATTTGCAGGTTGACTAGTCCATACCTCATCAGGAGTCTTGTAATTAATGGTTGTTTGAGAAGAATGATTCACAATGAAACATATTGTATTGACTACTTCTACCCAAAAATCTTTATCAAGATTAGTTGTACTGACCATACTACGTGCTTTTTCCAATAAGGTTCTGTTTATCCTTTCAGCCACACTATTTTGTTGAGATTTTTCTGGGATGATAAAGTGACGTTTGATGCCTTCATATTCACATAATTTGAGAAACTATGTTGATTTGTACTCTTCGCCATTATCACTTTTGAGGTATTTGATTTTTCTGTCAGTTCTTTTTTCAAGTGAAGTTTTTTACCGTTTGAAAACAGAGAACACTTCGACTTTATGATGCAAAAAATAAATCCACACTTTTCTGGAAGAATCATCAATAAAACTGACAAAATAATGAGCACTAGGTTTTGATGGAATAAGAGAGGACCACACATCAAAATGAATATAATCAATTAAGCCTTTAGTATAATGAGTACTAGTGTTAAACTCTACCTTGAACTATTTATCATAGAGACAATACTCACCGAAATCCAATTTGCATGAGTTGAGGCCTTTCAGTAATTTTTTTTATTGAGTTCATTTAAACTTTGTTCACTTATATGACGAGATGTATATGCCATAAGTGGGTCATATTAGAAGAAGAAGCCTGAGAAATTGCTGCACCACCTTCGACAATTTTTTCTACTAACTCATACAAATTTTCATGCTTTATGCCCTTCATCACTATCAATGAGCCTTTAGAAACCTTAAGAACTCCACCTTCAGTAGAATACTTATAACCAGTAGAATCTAAAGCAACTAAAGAGCTCAAATTCTTTTTCAAATCAAGAACATGTCTAACGTCAGTAAGAGTTCTAATAATATTATCAAATATCTTAATTTTGATTGTTCCAATTTCAACAATTTTACATGGATTGTTGTTACCCATCAAAACTAAACCACCATCATAAGACTTGTAGTTTTCAAACCAATTCTTATTAGGACACATGTGGTAAGAACAACCAGAATCAAGAATTTAAGTATCATGGTAACGATCAAAATTAGAACTAATAGAGAAAATATTACCAAAATCATCATTAGAACTCCCTTCAACAACTGACACTTGTTTTTTGGCTTGCTCTTTAGATTGAGATTCTCTTTCTTTCTTTGCTTTGAGCTTCCAACAATCTTTAATTATATGTTACATCTTCTTACAATACCTGTAGTTTATTTCTTTATATTCGGATCTAGAACAACTTATCTTTGATCTTTTTTTGATACGACTTCTGACAATCAATGCTTCTGAGTGTGACACGTCCCCTTCAATCTTTTTTAAATATTCATTAGATAGAAGAACAACAAAAATATCGTCAAATTTTAAATCCTTACCATACATGAGAGTAGTCTTCGGATCCTCAAGAGAATGAGGTAAAGACGATAATAAAATAATTGCTTTGTCTTCATCTTTAATTTTAACATCAATGTTTAACAATTGAGAGACTAGTTTATTGAAAGTATTAAGATGATCAACTATATTCGTACCTTCTCTCATTTGAAAATTGAAGAGCTTTTATTTTAAGTAAACTCAATTTGAGATAGACTTACTCATATATTGTTTCTCCAGCTTTTTCCATAGCTCTAAAAGTGATATTTTATCAAGAAACTGATAGAGTACCTCATTGGTGAGACTGAGCATGATTGTGCTATGCGCACTAGCCTTCTGATTTTTCCTGATACTTTTGGTAACATCTTCAGACTTGACATCCTCCAATATATTTATTAACCTTTGTTGAGTAAGAATTACACAAACTCTTGCTTTCTAAATAGAAAATCCTTACTTTTTATTAAATTTCTCTATATCAAACTTCGTAGTAGACATGTTGAACCAAGCTCTGATACCACTTGTAGCGCTAAATATCGACATCCATCACAATTCACGATGTAGAAGAAGAACAAAAAAGAAGAAAAGATAGCATGCAAGAGATTTATATGGCAAAGACGATTTAGAGGATATTGTATTGATGAGAAGAGGAAGAGAAGATTACAACGATAGAGGCAAAACTCCAATATCACCAACTTTCACAAAAGATAAAGTAGCATAGCCGTCATAAGACGTCTTGAGAGTATTGATATATGTCTCTCTCTCTCTCACTCTATATGGAAATCCTCACATGCATAGGGTATTTATAGATGTGGCCTAACTGTGTTTGAGTCAAAGTAGAAGACTGACTCAAATAAGACTTCTACTAATTTAAGTTTTTTAGTAGAAGATAAATTCAAATAAGGATTGAGCCCACTAAATTACTTTCTAATATAATTAAGATTGTACGAAAAATTCAGATTCGAGACATAATTAAGCCAACAGTTGTTTGCACAAAATGATGCAGTTAGCTTAGGAAGCTAAATTGGTTAGGGATATATGGGGTTCTAAACCTCCACTATGATAATGATACTTTATTACTCAGTGAAGCAATCCCATAACAGTTCTTACACATAAAAGCAATACTATATCTATTTAAGGGCCTCTCGAAAATGAAAATCAATTTTCATAAGAGCTATGTTATCATATTTGGTTCAATTGAATTAGAAACTACCAAAAAATTGGCTAAAATTATGAGTTGTGAAATATAAAGTCTACCCTTTAACTATCTAGTCTTATCAATCAATGACAAAAACCTTGTCAAAGATAAATAGTTGACTTTGATCAGTAAGGTGGTAAAGAAATTTGAAGCTTGGAAAGGTAAGAGCCTTGCTATGGGAGGGAGAGTGATTACGCTGAACTTAGTTTTATGATCCACCCCAATTTATTGAATGACCTTTTATTACCTCCCAAAGTAGGTTATTACAAAAATTGACCAAATAAGAGCCAAATTTTTGTGGAATGGCTCTAAAGACCAACATAAATACCATTTGGCCATGTGAGACTTAATTTGCATAAGCAAAAATAATGGTGTATTAGGTGTTCCTAACACAATAGTTTTCAACCAAGCCTTACTATTGAAAGGTGGTAGAAACTATTTAATGACCAAAACTATTCATGAAAATAGATTATGATGACGAATTACTATAAAGATAAACTACCAATACTCCAAAATCAACTTGATCCCAGCCTTTGTTCCAATTTTTGGAAGGGTATTTTGAAAGTCAAAAAGGAGTTCATGGTAGGTATTGGCTTTGATATTGGAGATGGCTAGCTTACTAATTTCTGTAAAGACAAATGAGCTAACTTTAAAAATATTATATCATGAAGGATTTAATTTTGTAAGAAACAATGGACTTACAATAAAAGAAGTTACCTCACAAGGATGACTACTAAGAAGAAGAACTCCTTCAGATAACAATCACTTACAAACACTAATCAGGGACATGGTACACACCCCTTTACAATAAGTTATAGATAAATTGATTTAGAGATGGGACAAATCCTTTTCTGTGAACTTAGGTTATAGATTTTTGATCGAAAGAGATGTCAAACCCTTATTTTCTAACAATATCTGGCATCTTCCTTACCTATAAAAGACAAAGTGTTCACTTGGCTAGTTTTTTCATAATAAGATCTTGATCATAGAGAACCTAGAGAAGAGAGGTTGGAAGAGAGAAAAACATTTGTGTATATTTTTATTAAGACAAAGGTGAAAAACTATAGAGCATATATATATTTTTTTGAATGTCTTAAGACCAAGACTAGAGATAGTCCAACTAAGAATTTAATTTTTTACAAAAAAATAAAATTAATTTTTTATATTTATTATTAAATTAAATTATTATAAAAAATAAATTAGTTTTGTTAATATCAAATTATTGTAGGATCAATTTTGGTAAAAACGTATTTCACTATGTGCTAATTAGATCATCCTAAATTATCTCAAATCAAACACCCTTTAAAGTAAAAAAAAAGGACTATTATTTGATCCAAAAGGGTGACTTTCTAATTTTTCCTCTAGTTAAACGGATTATTATCTAGTCTTAGTTATCCTAATTATAGTCCTAGTCTAACTAACATTCAAAGGCCAAAAATTGGTTTGAGTAAGAACTTAAAATTAAAATTCAATTATTTTAATTTGATGTTAAATTTAATTATTATAAAAAATTAATTTCCTTTCAATATCAAATAATTTTAGGATCAATTTTTTAAAAAATTAGTTTTTCATTAGTCTTAGCTAGTAACCAAACACTAAAAAAAGTTTTGATTATTTTTCTACTAGTTGAATTATCTCTTAATCAAACTATTTTAGATCATTTATTATTAAATGCACCTTGAGAAGCTATTCGGACTCGATAATAGATGAGTCAAATTCCATCAACAATGCCAGAGTTAAACATGTTCATAAATTTAATTTAAAATTATGAGATCAATATAAGCTAGTAAAAAAAAATATTAACAGTTTTGTATTTGAGATAATGTTTGTGAAAATTACTTTCATCTGGGCGTGGTGACCCTAGTGATTTTGTCTAACAACTAAATTAGTCTTTGTGCACAGAAAGGGAGGAGGTCCAAAAGAAAATAAAAAAAGGTGATAGAAGAGAGAATGATTCTCTAACAAATACGGACGGTGATGTTAACCAAGGCGACCCAACAAAATATAATCTAAGACTCCGTTTAATTAGGGGTGAGCAAAAAAACCGAAAAACTGATTAACCGAACCGTACCGGTTGAGAACCGAACCGGAAAATCGGTTCTCAGGCAAACCGGTACGGTTCCGGTTCTGAAATTTCATAAAATCGGAAAACCGGTTCCGGTTCCGGTTTCACGTTTTCTGAAAAACCGGTTAACCGGAACCGTACCGGTTTTCTCAGTATATATAAAACCCTAACCCTAACCCTAACCCTAATTGCGCCGCCTCAGCCTCGCCTCGCCTCGCCTCGCCCTCGCCTCGCCCTCGCCTCGCCCCCGAGCTCACAGCAACGCGCCGACGCCGTCTCGGCCTCGCCCTCGCCTCGCCCCCGAGCTCGCAGCAACGCGCCGACCTCGGCCTCGCCCTCGCCCTCGCCTCGCCCCCGAGCTCGCAGCAACGCGCCGACGCCGCCTCGGCCTCGGCCTCGCCCTCGCCTCGCCCCCGAGCTCGCAGCAACGCGCCGACGCCGCCTCGGCCTCGCCCTCGCCTCGCCCCCGAGCTCGCAGCAACGTGCCGACGCCGCCTCTGCCTCGGCCTCGCCCCCGAGCTCGCAGCGACGCCGCCTCGCCTTCGCGCTCGCCCCCGAGCTCGCCGCGACGCCGCCTCGCCCTCACCGGTCGTCGTGACGCCGGAGCTCCGGTATACCGGTTTTAGAACCGTCTCGCCCTCGCCGACGCCGGCGGTCGCTAGTGGTTAATTTGCAGGAAATTTATAATATAAAACCGGTTAACCGGTTTTAGAACCGGTTTAAACCGGTTTAGAACCGGAACCGGAAAATCGGTTCTTCATCCAAACCGGTACGGTTTCGGTTCTCAATTTTTTGAGAACCGGAATCCGGTTCCGGTTCTCAAATGAGCAAAACCGGTTCGGTTAACCGGTTTTGCTCACCCCTACGTTTAATAAAAAATTAAAACTAATTAATTAGTGTGACTGAATGTAATTCTTACATTCTTCACCCAATTTAAACTTAAAAATACAATTATTATCGCTACACATACCACTTAACCAATTTCAATATTTTAGCAAATGGAATCTAAATATATACACGATGACTTAATTAAGATTCCATTTGATAATATATTAAAGTTATTTAAAGACACTTATAAAATATAATTATTATATTTCGTGTGGTGGAGAGCAAATAAAACTCTAATGGTTGAGTTTTATACAAAATTTAATATCTTATCAAAATGGAGCCTAAATTCACCCAAGTGTTTATGATTGCACTGTAAACCCCAAATTAGATATTAAAAAATGTCAGTCAAATCCCGCCAAAATAATGTTAATTTGACCTAAGAAATTGCATGCTGTCTCCTCTTAAATGCAGGATCTCCATAGGTTAAAATCCTCTTTCCGAGGATTACAGAATTATGTGGATTTGATGGGTTTAAATATAAACTCCGAGCAATTTGGTGGAGAATGTAAAAGTGGGTATGGATCAAGATTTTCGGTTTCGGTTTCGGTTTCGGTTTCGGGACCGGCTGAAACCGAAATGTTTCGGCCGTTTCGGTTTCGGCTGAAAGAATTTTTTAAATTATTAATTGGGCATTGACCAAAGTTTGACTATATTTTGACTGTACTTTGACTTCAAATTAAAAATACGATAAAATATTAGAAAAAATTTGAGAAAATTTGAAAAATTATGAATGAATTTATACTTAATTTTACAATAATTTTAAATATTATTTAAGCTAATTAAAATTAATTTTGATAGTTAGTCACTGATATTGTCTAGTTTTAATATATATTAGTGTATTAAAAAAACATACAAGAAATGATATGAATATGATTAAAATTTTAAAAATTAACATAAGCAAATTTAACTTTTCATTAAAATGTATTTCACACATACATAATTTATAAATTCTAAGATAATACAACTAATCATCATAGTCATCATCAGTTGAGTTTGGAACATCTGGCTGTGGAATTACAAATTCGGTATCTGGATGATCCGGACGAGCATTTGTAGGCATATGAGCCAAAACAACTAGCTCAGCGCGATCTCGTGACAGTGGTTCTGGAGTATAACCATACATCGAAGGTCCAAAATGAAAATGATAACCATATTAATTGACAACACATAGTAAAAGTGGTCCAATAACCCATGAAAAATAAATATCACACTGTACAAAGTGTTCAGGGGAAATTGCGGCAAGACGCTGATTGATAGCATGAAGTGAACCTTGTTGAGAGGGCCGATAAATTTGATCATTGACTCTTCCACGGTCTTCTAATGCCTGCTCAATTAAGGCTTGTCTAAGTAGATCATATGCCGAAGGTGGAATCATTCTACGATAAAATATAAGTTTTTGACGAAGAATTGACATAATTATTCTTCCTGCTTGCAGTGTCACTTGGTCTGGAACTGTAATATAATCATCCGGATTTGCCATTATCTGTTTCAAAAATAATTATATTATAATTGTCAGTATTTATGAACATAAAATAGATAATAAAAAATACGTCAGAAGGAAAAGATTACAATAAACTGTCGTAACGAAATAGATAAATTATCATGCGATAAAATAAACCATATAGACATTAAATTTAAATGCCATAAAATTACAATAAGATATCAATTTAAGACAATGATGAAAATATCATTTCATACATGATATAAATCCACGTCTTATAACCACATGCTGTTCCGAGGTGGATCTTGAAGAGATTGATATTCTTGATCACCATACTCATCAGTACGATGAAATTGTGATCGATAGTATTGTTTAGCATGCAGATAGTAGGAAGTGGTATGATCCTGCATTGACTGATGATATCCTGGATTGTATGAAGACATCTCGCTCTGATAACCGTCATAGTAGTTATAGCTCGCATTATCTGTTGGACCTTGATTAACATCTTGCCCACCATGCGAATTATATGGATATTGTGGTATATAACCGCCATATAAATTAGAGTCAAAAAACTTATTTACTCCATACTGTGGAACAGATGAAGATGAGCCGTCATCTTGTGATTGTTGAAAATGGGCGTCACCAGCTGTACCACCATTGCTACTATCACTCGTATCACAAGTATTCTGTATTTTGTCAGCTTCCTCTTCCACTTCTTCGTCTAAGAGACAACGAATAGCTTCTTGTGTATCAGGATGATTTAAGACAGGTTCTTCTCTTTCTCGAATCCACTCTATCAGAGGATCATCATCTTCGAATATGGCATACAAGTCGATTACCTCATCCTCTGGTGATCTTCTCCTCTGTAAGTTTTGCGCTCTTAAACACATGTTATAATGGCAGAAAACAAGTTTCTCCAATTTTTCCATTTTAAGTCTGTTTCTAGTCTTCGTATGGATCAATCCAAAAGTTGTCCAATTCCTCTCACATTGTAAACTTGAAATAGTTTGACTTAAAATTCTGATGGCTATCTTTGCAAGATTAGGTGCTGCATGTCACCCGTAGATACTCCACCATCTAGCTGTAATTTATGAGAAAAAATTATTAATAACTTGATATAAATTGAATTAGCAAATATGTATAATTATTGAATATGAACTATACCAGGAGTATCACTTCTAATAGCTACAATTGCTTGTTGTGTGCCGAATTCCTTGACTTTATTTTTGAAATCGTCGGCCTGTGTAATGAACGTACTCAAGTTAAGAACTTTCTTAATTATGTAAAAAATATTTAATACATAATTTACCTCGCCCAATGCCAATATTCTTGTTCTCATATCTGGCTCTATCCGCTCGATTACATTTCGTAGCTTTTCGAGAATGGTATTACTATTGTTGACCTCATCGCCATATTGAAATATTGGATTCAAAAAGTACCCTACAAGATGATTAAATATGAATCAATAATAGTATCATTATAATTCAGTAAAGTGCTATAAAATGACTCTTTACTCAATTACCTGCAGCATGAATATCTTTCGATAATGTTTTGTCCTAACGATGATCAATAATCTTCTCCCATTTGCGAGATTTAATTGTTCCTATATGTCGTCTTATTTGCAATTTTGCTCGTTCTATTGCTTTATATAAAAACCCCATGTGTGAATGATCATCTGAGTCAACAATTCGAAGCACTTTAACTAATGGACTGAAGATTCCTATTACTTTTTCAACTGATTCCCAAAAACTTTCGTCTATGACTTGATTGTAGAATTTTTCAGAAAGTATTTTCTCGGACCGTTTCAACCTCAAATAATGTACATCATATTCTTCACTGGTAAATAATCTCTTCAGTGCCTGTCGGTGAGTATACAGGAAATCCAATGAGATAAATTATGTAGCAAACCGAGTAATGTCTGGCCTGATAATCTCTCATTCTCGTGTTTCCTTTCTCATCAGTTCAAGACACCAAGCATGGTTATAAATAAATGATGTCAACTTCTGGCCTTGCTTAACCACTTTTCTAATATCAGGATCCTTACCCATATCCTTCAGCATTAAGTTAATAGAGTGAGCTGTACAAGGTGTCCAGAAAAGATGTTTTCTTTTTTGCATTAACTTTTTCCCAGCATATACCAACGGAGCTGCATTATCAGTCATGACTTGTACCACTCTTGATTCCCCAATCTCCTCAATGACACTATCAATCAGATAATATAAGAAATTACCAGTCTTCGACTTCCCTGTTGTGTCAACTGACTTGAGAAAAAGGTCCCTTCAGGATAATATACTAAAAAATTTATCAAATCTTTACTGTTTTGTATCTTCCATCCATCACACATCAAGGTACACCCAAATTCATCCCAATATTTATAGAAGGTCTGGATAAATGCATTCATCTCTTCAATTTCAAGATTCAGATACTTTTCAAAAATTTCACGAGAACTTGGTGGAGGAACTCTTGGGCCAATCTCTTGAGCGGCACATATCATTCCATGATAGTAACCGCCATCTGCTAAATGAAATGGAACATGGTTGTAGAAAAAAAATTTCGATACTGCCCTACCCAACCATTGTTTTGCCTTCCGAAAATCAGTTGATACTGTTCTCAAATTTATTTGAGTATCATCTCTTGGTTTCAGTAGAAATGGGTCAATTGGAGAAATATTTATAGATCCGATGTCAGGAAGACGAAAATCTCCTCTTACTCCTGAAGGGGCAGGTGTGTGTCGCTGTGTATGTGGCTCTCTGAAACTAGTAGTTCGACGATCCCGAATTGTGCCGGAAGTGCCAGCACCACCTCGAGTTTCCTCGTACAATTTTCGACTTTCGCGAAGTACTTCCTGAACCTCAGAATCATCATCTTCTTCATCAGAAATTTGCCAGGGATCTGGATTAGGGAGGTTGAGAAGTTCATGCTCAAAACGTGATTTTTTGGCCTTCTACTTTCTTCTATTTTCTCTGCCAGTTTGGACTATTGCCGAAAATGTTTGTCTTACTTCATTCGGGACTTTGTCGCATGGCCGAACTGAGCTGGTGACTCCTCCTAAATGCTCTTTTAATCTTGTAATTCCAGAACTAAGCACACGATCACATCATTTGCAATGAACTGTATGATTTTCTGCATTCACTGATTCACAATGTTGCCATGCAATATCGTCATCGCGAGGCGTGTTTTGCCTTGGAGTCATATGTAATACAGTAGTAGTAGTGACAGAAGAAAATTTATCTATGATTAATGAAAAAACTCTATTTTCACAATACGTAATTTAAGAAATTATTAAAAAATAACTAATGTACACAGCAATAAATTACTTTATATTTAGGATTTAAGTTTTAGGGTTTACGATTTACTAACCTATTTCTTGATTTATTATCTAATTTCCACGTTAATTTAATCCATAATACGTAATACATAATTTAATACGTAAATTAATACATAGTTCGTAATTTAATACATAATTTAATATTTAATATATAATGTACGACGTAATAGATAATTTAATACATATTAGATAATGTAATACAAAATTTAATACAAATTACAAAATTTACTATTTAATACATAATTTAATATGCAATATATAATTTAATACATAATACATAATTTTATATGTAATAGATACGACATAATTTAATACATAATTTTAATAGCAAAATTAATACATAAAACATATTTTAGTACATAAATTAATACATAATACATAATATATAATTTAATACGTAATACATACTACATAATTTAATACATATTTTATTATATAATTTAATACGAAATAAATATTTTAATACAAAATACGTAATTTAATACATAATATATTATTTATTTACTAATTCACTACACAACTAAATACATACTACATAATTGAATACATATTTTAATACAAAATATGTAATTGAATACATAATTTAATCCATACATTAATATTTTTTTAATATAATTTAATACGAAAATACATGTAATTTAATACATAATTAAAATAATTTACTAATTTAATAATTTTATAATTTTATAATTTAATACGTAATTTAAATAATTTAATAATTTACTATTTTGTTATACACTTAAATACAAAATACATTATTTAATATGTAATTTAAATAATTTATTAATTTAATATGTAATTTAAATAATTTATTAATTTAATATTTTACTATGTAACTTAAATAATTTAATAATTTAATACGTATTTTAAGCAGCAAATCTAACTTAATTTTGGATAATTGATCGTATCACTATTTCAATTAAGTAGATACATAATACGCATAATGCAAATTGAGCAAATCCATAAAAACAAATAATTTGATCTTCCCTGTTTTAATTCAATTCTCAAGTCTCAACATACATACTATATCTGATACATCAAGTAACACAAAAACAAACTAAAAATTATGATACATCAATTTATGATAAGAGAAAATTTCACTAAGACAACAGAATACAAATGGAATCGTCTGTGAAGTGTAAACATCTTACAGACTTACACTAAGCATATACAAGCCACAAGACCCACAGCCGACACCCGTGATTCACGGGCATTAATCAAAGTTAATCAGCGTGTTTCACGGGCATTAATCAAAGTTAATCAGCCAATACCAACCGTCCAACATATCAACCGACCAACCGACAGCCACCTCCCCGTGATTCCCGGGGAAAAAAGCAAAGCAACATAGTAAATTGTGATTAACTTAATAAAACGTGATTAATTAAATAAAACTAACCAGCATAGTAAACCCTAAACTGAACTGCGCTCGCGGAGGCAACGATCGTTGCCGGCCGACCTGCGCTCGCGGGGGGAGCTGCGCTTAGCGGCCGAGCTGCCCTCGCTGGCGGAGCTGCCGGAGATGCCAGAGATGCCGTGCGAGGATGCCGGAGATGCCGGAGATGCCGGTTTCGAGCCCTGACCTCGCCGTGGGCGGGCTGTGGTCGGCCCAAGTGCGCTGAGGATGCTGCCGGCGTGCTGCGCTCACCCCACGCCTGCTGAGCTTGCCGCCGGCGCACTCAGCTCGCCCTGCGGGCGCTGCGGTCGCCCCGCATACGCCGAGCTCGCCCCGCGCACGTTGCGGTCTCCCCACGCACGGCGAGCTCGCCATGCATGCGCCGAGCTCCCCGCAGGAGCCCTGCGCTCGCCGCCGACAGCCTGCGCTCCCTGCGGCTACCCCGATCGCCCTGTGCCCGCCCCGCGCGTGCTGAGCTCGCCGTCGGCGCACTCAGCTCGCCCTGCGCGCGCTGCGGTCGCCCCGCACACGCCGAGCTCGCCTCGCGCACGCTGCGGTCTCACCGCGCACGCTGAGCTCGCCGCACGCGCGCTGCGCTCGCCATGCACTCGCTGAGCTCGCCATGCACGCGCTGAGCTCGCCGCAGGAGCCATGCGCTCGCCACCGACAGGCTGTGCTCCCTGCAGCCGCTCCGCGCTCCCTGCGGCCGGCCCGCGCGCCCTGCGGCTGCCCCGACCGCCCTGTGCCCGCCCCACGCGGCCTGTTCCGGCCGCCCGAGGCACGCCGCCCTCGCCCGCAGTCGCTCGCAGCCGCCCCGAGCCCGCAGCCCTCACTCGCCCTCACCCGCGGTCAGCCACGGTCGCCCGCAGCCGCCCTCGCTCTCGCCCGCACGCGCACGCCCGCGCCCGCAGCCGCCACGCTCTCTGCTGCGGCGCCGAAATCCTAAATCGAAACGATATTAAGCGTTTCGGTGCGGGTTCGGCCGAAACCGAAACGTTTCAGCCAAAATGCCGAACCATGATTCAAACATTGTCTTCTCTCTAAATTTTAATAGCTAATTCCTTCTTTGTTAAAAAAAGAAAATCTTAAAAAAATATTTTTATACTCGACTTTAAATAATAGGGGTATAATGATATTTTTTTATTAATTTAAATATCACATAATAATAAAAAAAAAGTCTCCCACGAATAGCAATATTATTTATTTTGAATATGTACTTTGTAAGAAGACTCCTCGTGAATATAATTGTAATAATTTTTAGGATATATGTTTTAAAAAGCCCCTAATGAATTTAATAGAAATAATTTTAAATAATACATTTTTTTTTTTTTGCAAAGCCCACCATCCACTCTCATAACATTTATAGTATTTATTTCTTAGTGAGCATTTTTTGTGTGGAAAACCCCCCCCATAAAATTTAAGGGGTAATTAACCACCGAACCGGTGACACCCCTGTAATTGGGTAATTAAAAAACCAGAGAACACCCCCCCCAACACCGCCCCCCCCCCCGTATTTCCGTAATGACCCCCCCCCCCCTCAAAATTCACCCATATTTAAGCTTAACCCACACATACCCACACAGGGCCACCCGAGTTGTTTATTTTAATTTAAAAATCAAAATTTGTACTTTACCAAAAAATTCCGATTTTTATAAATAAAACACTTTACAAAACCCCCAGGATTTTTACAACATATACATACAAAATAACACCCCAAATTTTTTTTTTTGATATTTTAAAACTAAAAAACCTTACTACCCCCGATTTTTTTTCGTAAAAAAAAAACCCCCCGGATTTTTCGAATTTTTTAACAAACAAATAAACCCCCCCGAAATTATCTGATTTAACAGAAAATCCCCCAAAGTTCCGAGTTTTGCAAAATAACACCGGAACACCCTAACAAAAAAACCCAACCACCCCCTCGCGCGGAGACGGGAGCGGATGGAGGAGGGCCTGCCCGGCCGGCGGAGGCGGAGCGGAGGCGGCGGCAGGCGGCGGGAGCGGAGCCGGAGGCAGGGCGGGCGGGAGCGGAGCCGGAGGCCGGGGCGCCGGCGCGCCGAAACGCGGGCGCGGACGGCCACGGCCGAGGCCGTTCCGCCCCCGCGTGCCGGGGACGGAGGCCGAGCCCGGCGCGCCCGCACGCGGAGGCCGAGGCCGAGGCCGTTCCGCCCCCGCGTGCCGGGGACGGAGGCCGAGGCCGGCGCGCCCGCACGCGGGGGCGGAACGCTCTCGGCCTTGGCCTTCCGCGCCCGAGTGCCGGCGCGCCGGCCTCGGCCTCCATCCCCGGCACGCGGGGGCGGAACGGCCTCGGCGTCCGCCTCCGCTCCCGCCGCCGGCTCGCCGGCGCCCCGGCTTCCGCATCCTTCTCCGGCGCGCGGGGGCGGATTTTTGCAAATAACACCCCGAAATATTTAAATTTACAGAAGAGTCCCCTAAATTTTAATTTTTGCAAATAACACCCCGAAGTTAAATTTGTAATTTATAAATATTAAATTTGTAATTATAAATATAAAAAACACTAATGTCTTTTTTGTAAAAAATTATTTAAAATATGATTAAAAATATAGACTTATTTATAAAAAAATATTGAAGGGGTCTATTTGTAAATGTACAATATGAAACTTGTAATTTTAAAATTAATTTTTAATATTTTTTCATTTAAAAATAGACCACCTTTAATATTTTTCTCTATAAATATGTCCAAATTTTATTTATTTTATCAATAAATTTTACAAATAAGTCATCGAAGGTTTCAAAGATTAAAATTTAAAATTACAAGTTTCATATTATACATTTACAAATAGACCCCTTCAATATTTTTTTTTATAAATAAGTCTATATTTTTAATCATATTTTAAATAAAATTTTACAAAAAAGACATTAGTGTTTTTTATATTTATAATTACAAATTACAAAATAGACCCTCAGATTTTTTTTTAAAATAATTGTAAAATTATTTTAAAATTAATTTTTAATATTTTTTATATTTAAAAATAGACCACCTTTAATATTTTTCTCTATAAATATATCCAAATTTTATTTATTTTATCAATAAATTTTACAAATAAGTCATCGAAGGTTTCAAAGATTAAAATTTAAAATTACAAGTTTCATATTGTACATTTACAAATAGACCCCTTCAATATTTTTTTTATAAATAAGTCTATATTTTTAATCATATTTTAAATAAAATTTTACAAAAAAGACATTAGTGTTTTTTATATTTATAATTACAAATTTAATATTTATAAATTACAAATTTAACTTCGGGGTGTTATTTGCAAAAATCAAAATTTCGGGGACTTTTCTGTAAATTTGAATATTTCGGGGTATTATTTGCAAAAATCCCGCCCCCGCGCGCCGGAGAAGGAGGCGGAGGCCGGGGCGCCGGCGTGCCGGCAGCGGGACCGGAGGCGGACGCCGAGGCCGTTCCGCCTCCGCGTGCCGGGGACGGAGGCCGAGGCCGGCGCGCCGGCACGCGGGCGCGGACGGCCAAGGCCGAGACCGTTCCGCCCCCGCGTGCAGGCGCGCCGGCCTCGGCCTCCGTCCCCGGCACGCGGGGGCGGAACGGCCTCGGCCTCGGCCTCCGCGTGCGGGCGCGCCGGCCTCGGCCTCCGTCCCCGGCACGCTGTGGCGGAACGGCCTCGGCCGTGGCCGTTCGCGCCCGCGTTTCGGCGCGCCTGCGCCCCGGGCCTCCGCCTCCGCTCCCGCCCGCCCGGCCTCCGGCTCCGCTCCCGCCGCCTGCCGCCTGCCGGCCGGCCTCCTCCTCCGCTCCCGCCCGCGCGACGGGGTGTTATTTGCAAAAATCCGAATTTTGGGGACTTTTCTATAAATCGGAATAATTTCGGGGGTTTATTTGTAAAAATTCGAATTTCGAGGACTTTTTTGTAAATCGAAGTTCTTTCGGGGTGTTATTTGAAAAATCCGAAATCCGGGGATTAAATATAAAAAAATAAGTTTTTAGGGGTGTATGTGTAAAAATAACGGGGGTAAAATCGGAATTTTTGGGTAAAATTTTGATTAAATAACAATCAGGGGGCTGTGGGTAAATACGGGCGAATTTGAGGGGTGGGGGTAATTACGGAAATTACGGGGGTTAGCGGTAATTACCCCAAATTACAGGGGGTCACTGGTAATTATCCCTAAAATTTATAGTATATGTGTTCAAAAAAATATTTTTGCAGAAAAGATTCCCAAAAATTAGAGGGATTGAATTCAGGATATTAAATTCACCCCTTAACAAATGAACACTAAGAAAAAGAGTATGCGTAAAAAATGGAATATGTCCTGACGCAGACAAAAATTTAAAGAATTAAAAATGATTGGCGACAAGAAGAAGTCTTCGTTCTTCGCTCGAAAAAGGTGTACAAACATCCAACGAGTATCAATGTGTAGATATATTAATAATATCGTCCACGTGCAAATATAGTTATGCAAATTTAGGTCTAACGAATAGAGGTTTTTGTTCAATTCAATTAAATACCAGAAAACAATCCAAAATACTTCTCTTTTCGATGAAAAAGAGTATGTCAAAGATCATCGTGAATTAGCAGCGTCAATTTAGTTCAAAAAATAAGATCATTCATTTAGAAAATAAATCAAATTTGAATTTATTTTATTAACGAGCTGAACTTAACTTACCTGGCAGTGGTTTGATAATTTGACTCAATTATATTATTATTAAAGAGAGATAAGATCGAGAGAAAAAAAAAAAAAAAAGAAAAAGAATGCTAACGAGCCGGATAGAGCCGAGCTTACACCCAATAGCATAGACCAATATGTATGTGCACACGGCATCAATTCTTAAAAAAAAAAATAAAAATAATGAAAGTCAAATACATAAAAAAAAAAATTTCTTCTTGTTGCCATGTGTTATACTAAAAAAAGTACAAATGCAATGTAAAATAATGTATTGTATATCTTTTTCAGTGGATGTTTTTCATTATATGATACTAAGATGTCAATGTTCACCTGTGTATGCTGTGTGTTATGAGTATTGTTGAAGTTTGATTTTAATTCAATTTTATTCATCTTATTGTGGACAAACTGGAACAATTTAAGCACCCAAAGAGAACATTTCTGGAAAAGGTGTAAGCTCTGATCATCATTTATTGATCAACCATCTCATGTATCCATCATTAGTTTAAAACTTCAAAACGGACTTTTAGTTCTCTTAAAATGTTTATTTATATTATAAACAATTTTAATTAGATAAATTTATTAAATAAGTATAATTATTATCAAAATTATAAAAACGAAAAAAAGAAACAAACAAAAGAGAGAAGAGAATGCAATCAAGAACAAGCTGGGTTCCCTTAGTCCGATATTAGAAAACCTGTTTGGGTGCAAATGGGCCAGTTGATTTCTTGGCTGGTCTGAAATCAAATGCATCCTTAATGTCCATTTTGATAAATTCGGCTAATGATTAAATTGGCTGAAAATGACGATTGTGGTTTGGCGGTGATTTTAGAATCGAAAATTCAACGTCGAATCACAGAAAAGTTTGCGAGGAGGAATCTGCAAATTTCGTGGATCCGACGGGTCAAACTAACATTGCAGAAGAATTAATGGGGGAATATACCGAGCCCCTTAAAAAAACAAAGAAAAATGTCAAAATAATTTTTTTTTTTTTAAATTTCCAACAAAATAAGAAAATGGGACGAATCCCCGGCCGCGATCTCAGTCGGGACAATTCGCCTCCTCGGCCTATCCTCCCCAACGAGCCCACCGCCTCCTTCGCCTCGTTTGTCCTTGTGCTAGGATCAGCGTTTCGTTGACCCTTCTTCTCCTCTTCTCGCTGCTGTTCCGAATCCCCGCTATCGAGTTCTGGCTGTTGAATCCGGTGGCGGGAGCTGGGGAGGTTTGTGCTTTGATTTGTGTTTGTGGATTGAGGTTTTTTAATTTGTCTCGAGTTTTTCTTACTTTTATTGGTTTTTGTTGCCCTTTTTTTTTTTTTTTTTTTTTTTTTTTTTTTTTGTAGATTTAGAGTTTTTTATTGGGTCCAATCGGGATTTTGTTGTTCTGGGCTGGAGAAATGGAGCAGAGGCGGAAAGGATGGTTTTTTCGGCTTTTTCGAGGGTGATTTTAGCTGTTGTGCTTGAGTTTTTGGCGTTGGATTTGGTTCTAGAGCGGAAGGCGAGGGTTTGGTTGCATTTCTTGCTGCTATTTTAGTTTTTGGCTGAAGACATGGAGAAGTGGTGGCGAGGATGAAGTTTTCGGACTTTGGATGTTGATTTTTGCTGGAAAGCTTATTAATTTTTAGGATGGAAGCCGGATCTAGAGCTGAAAGCGAGAATTTTGGTTTGCAGGTAGAGTTGGATTTAAGAGTTGGTGATTTCTGCTGCGAGTGAATTCCAATTTATAGCGCTGAGAAACAGAATTTGCCATTATAGAGCTGAAGGCGAGAATTTTGCGGGGTTGCATGAATCGGGATTTATTTAATTAATTAATTATTTTACTGGTAATGAAGTTGGATTTATATCATTTGGGAGCGGAAATTGCTGGTTTTATTGTGGTTTCTTTCTATAATGGAGGGTTTCACCTCTGGTGATGGAGGAAGTGGGAGCCCCATGTCAGAGGACCCCTTCAGCCTCTCAACGCTCATGGACTTAGATAACTTCACTGATCTCTGTAGTCCTTCTGCCTCTGTGGACCAGGCCTTTGCCTCCTTCTGGGCCTCGTCCACCTCTTGGAATGCCAACTCTCCAGGGGCGGCTGATGATCACACAAACTGTGTGGGCATTTCATCAAGCACAAGAACTGCTAAGACCAGCACTCAGATTGGGCAGCCACTGAATTCTACGGGAGCGTTGAGCTCAGGGGTAAATCAGTCTGAAGGCTTCTTTGAATTTGATGATGAGCCAAAAAGCAGGACTGAGGTTGTGCCTAGATGCATCCCTGGGTCGTCTGTTGCTGAGAGGATGCTTAGGGCCCTGTCCTTGCTCAAGGAGTGCTCAGGTGGAGGCATACTTGCTCAAGTTTGGATGCCAGTTAAGCATGGCGAGGAGTACATATTGAGTACATCTGAGCAACCCTATTTACTGGACCAAATGCTTGCTGGGTTTCGTGAAGTGTCAAGGCAATTCACATTCTCTGGCAAAGAAGCAGCTGGCTTGTTCCCAGGGCTGCCAGGGCGTGTGTTTATGTCTGGGGTGCCAGAGTGGACTTCAAATGTTATTTACTATGATAGGCTTGAGTATTTAAGGGTGGATTATGCAGTCAATAATGAAGTTCGGGGTTCTCTTGCAGTGCCAGTTTTTGACCTGAGTGAGCATTTGTGCTGTGCAGTGCTTGAACTCGTGACTACAAAGGAGAAGCTGAATTTCGATGCTGAAATGGAAAACATTTGTCATGTTCTAGAGGTCAGATTGTATCCAACCTGTGCATTACATTCTTGCCTACAATGTTGTATAGTGTGGAGTTAAAATTTCTGTGTATTTTGTTTTCATATCATATAGTTGATGCAGTTCTATGCACCATATTTGTCATGACATTTTGAGCTAGTAAGATCGCACAATTAGTTCCTCACAATAGTTGGATTGATACTGTTTATATGCATGAGTAGGCATTGCATCGTAAACTAATTCAATTATTGTTGCTTGGCACATGACATTGTTTCATGCCCCACGACAGGATTCTTTGTGTGCGACACCTATTTTAGCGTTTAAATTAAGGTATTTAATTGTCATGTATTCTTAATCTTTTGAGGAGTCTTCTTTGTATATATCTAAATTGGATGCTCTGGTAGGACTGTCCAAAGAAGTATTGGCAAGTACTCATACCTACATTTTTAGTGCAATGAGCATGGAAAATACTTGTGATGATTTGGATAGCCATGGGCTTATCTCATATGTTGTTCCCCTACTTTTGGCAGGCTGTGGATTTGAAGACCTTCAAATTGCAATCTCATCAACAGGTGCTACCAAAGAGATTCTTTGTTCTTATTGTTTTATTATAAGGAGAACAACTCAAGTCTTATTTGTGGTGTCTTTCGCTTAGTCATGTCATCTTTCTATCTGCAGAGCCTCTCCAAGAATCAGCAATGTGCTTTTGCTGAGATGTTGGACGTCTTGAGAACTGTTTGCCATGCACATATGTTACCTTTGGCACTTACATGGGTTCCTTTCTCCTATGCTGGTGCAATTTGTAATGAGAACACTAGTTTAAAGGGGGAAAATGTTCTCTGTGTCCAGGAGTCAGCATGTTATGTGACTGATGCACAATTGGAAGGGTTTCTACATGCATGCACTGAACATCATCTTAAGAAAGGGCAGGGGATTGCAGGAAAGGCACTTCTATCTAATCACCCATTTTTCTCTCCTAATGTGAAAGGATATGACATCCGTGATTACCCACTTGCACATCATGCTCGCAAGTTTGGGCTGCAAGCTGCTGTTGCTATCAGGTTAAGGAGCACATACACTGGCCACGATGATTACATACTGGAGTTCTTTCTTCCAGTCAATTGCAAAGGAAGAACAGAGCAGCAGCTCTTGCTAAATAACATTTCTAGAACTATGCAAAGAATTTGTAGGAGTTTAAGAACAGTTTCGGATGCAGAAATAATAGAGGCTGATGTCCTGAACAAGGGAAAGGAAACAGGATCAAGTTCACCATCAGCTAATATTTCTCTGACGAAGTCAAAACAAATAGACACTGATACTGAGTTGACTACGGAGTTTGCTGTTGAGATGCAGAACAGACAAACTGATGTACAGGGGAAAGATGGTCGTCATGAGCGAGTATGCAATCTTAGCACTTCTTCCCCTATTGTCATTGTCTGCACATGGAGATTCTACTCTCTTTCGTAGTATGCCATTCTTGTAGTGTCTGAGTTGATTGTTCTTTTCTTCTTCTCTCTTCCAAACACTGATCTATGATGTTGGTGTATAAAGGCAATCTCTATTCTTTACATGTTTTAACAGATCCAATTTCTTAAATTCATCAATGGAAAATGGAATTCTGCTAAAAGATAGCATGGTGTGCATTGGTTGTATAATGCTGTTTGGAGGATGCATCATAAGGTTCTCAAGAATCCTGGGACATGAGCATAATAGTATTGAGCTGATAAGGCTTTGCTACTTCGATACTATTTATTTTGTGTGGTTCTTTAATAGTTGATAATACAACAAAACAGCCATTTTTCGACATGATGACTGAAATGGTATTTCTCTCAACTGTTCACAATTTCGGAAGTTGGTTTTGTGATTAGATGTTAGATCTATCCTTTAATGAAGACCTTTATATTGATCAAGATGGTTTTTGTCTTATCTGCATTTATCTTTGTAGCCGACTCATGGAAAAAAGATCATCTAAGTTTCATGCTTTATCTTGTTGGCATGCAAATATCTGTGGTTCCTGTCATGGTACAAGACATCAGTGGATGGGATTATATAATTGTTATGCTAATGGGAATTTGGAAAATTAATTCTAGATGGTGCTCTAATGGTATCCTGGTTCTATATTGTAGATGAACTTGGGAACAGTGAGACATTTGGAGAAGAAACGGAGTACTGCAGAGAAGAATATTAGCTTAAGCATTCTTCGGCAGTACTTCTCTGGCAGTCTCAAGGATGCTGCGAAAAGCATTGGTGGTGAGTATCACATTAAATCCCCTTTAATGGTAAAATGAAGTCATTCTTTATCTTTGATACGGCTACTATGACATCAAAGATTTGTCATTGATCATGTCATTTACTACCGGCAGTTTGTCCAACCACATTGAAAAGAATATGCAGACAGCATGGAATTTCCCGATGGCCATCCCGCAAGATAAACAAGGTCAACCGATCTCTCAAAAAGATACAGAATGTGATAAACTCTGTTCAGGGGGTGGAGGGATCATTGAAGTATGATCCTGTTACCAGAAGTCTCGTTGCAGCAGTGTCAGCCTCTGAGAAAACCTCACTAAGTGCGATGGATTCAACTGTTCAAGATCTAAAGAAAGTGTCATCTACTCATCAAGGTGAAACTGAGCCGATTTTCAGCAAGGCAGAACCAGTTGACTGTTTTGTCAGCTCGGACCTCCATCCTGAATGCAAGAACAACTCTTTCAATGCAGAGCTATCCTCTCAGGCAAACATCACTAGCACGTCACTGTGGGGTCTATACAAAGACACTCAACATCAAGCTGTCAGAACCAAAACTGCTTCTAACTTAGATATCCATGAACACCAAGTCATGCCTCAGAATGTGGACTCTCTGGCGGTTTTGGACGAAATGACCATGAAGCTAGATGTTGCCCTCGCACATATAAAGGAGCACAGCCTTCCATCTTCTTCTGGCATGACCGACTCCTCCAGTGGCAGCGCATCAAGTTGCCCAATATTCAAAAAATGCCCGAAGACCAAAACATTCACTGGTGAGAGCAGTGCAGCCCTCACAGTGAAGGCCACTTACAAGGAAGACACTGTGAGATTCAAATTCGTACTATCCACGAGCTTGCACCAATTGCTCGAGGAGATTGGGAAGCGGTTCAAACTGGCGATAGGGACATTCCAGCTCAAGTACATGGATGACGAGGATGAGTGGGTGATGCTGGCGTGCGACTCTGACTTGCAGGAGTGTGTTGAAGTTTTGGAATCCATGGAATCCAGCACTCTAAAACTTCTAGTTAGAGACTTGCCCAGTGTGATTGGTAGCTCAGGTAGCAGTAACAGCTTCCTAGTGGAGCCATGAGGCACATATTTTAAAATTTTAATGGTAGTGAGTTTCTTGAATTATGTCTTGGATGTTGTACAGTAATATGTGGGTGATGCTAATAGTAGAAACAGGGACAAAATATACATGTTCAAGTATGCTACAACTAAATAAATATCTGTGTAAACACAGGAATTTGCTTGCTTCCTGTGCCTGTGGTGTATGGCGATGTCATGTACAATGCAAATGAAATTTTCTTGCTTCCTGTGCAGTAGATGGTATTGAAATATCTTTTTAGGGAGGTTATTGAGTTTGATTTTTGGAGCAGCTTTTGGTGTAGACTTGAGCCCACCTTGGATGTTATGTATTTGATTTAGAAAATTCCGATGTTATGAGTTAGATTTCTAAAAGACCTTTTGGTGTAGACTTGGGTTGGGGTTCCCCTTGAGCTTTCAAATGTTTTTATTTAGGATCATTTGTGTATGCCTCATTGTAAATTTATAAAATTATATATAATTTTTTTAAAATTTAAAAATTATATATAATTATTTGTATTTTTGCCGTTACAAAAAAGTATTTGTCATCCATTTTGGTATTAAACCATGATTAATTTCATTGAACTTTTTAATTTGGATGACTAAATTTTTTATTTTTGTTTCGGTATTTGTGGATCATCTTCTCTTTTCTTCATCCCTTCCTCTCCCAGTCCATGTCTTCCTTGATTTTCATAGGTATTTCGTTAAATAGCAAGATAATACATTTCATCTAACCTCCAAATATATAAATATGTAAGAAAAAGATGGTGACGTGTGAATTTTTTTGGAGACCATGCCGGATTACAATGTATGGGGTTAGCGTTTGAGGAGTGAGTGCTAATTATGAATGTGAAGGTAAAGGCAGTGAGATAGTGTAATGAGAAGAAATTGAGGTCGGTAAGGATGACGTTGGAGGTGGCATAAGAGACAATGAGGCGGATGACAACAAATGAATCATATAAGGAGTCTGAGGTGATGATGGTGAGAATTGACAAATGTAATAGAGGATTTCAACGTCATCAATATTTGAAAAATAGAAGAGAAATAGGACATGACAAAATTAAAACATAAATTAGATGAACACAATTTTTATTTTATTTGGATAATCAAACTTCTGTTTATATAATCGAATATGTAACAAAGTTAAAAAGAATATTCACACTTTTTAACAAGAAAATCTAACTAAAAATTATATATATAGTAAGGTTTTCAAACTTGATTTTGGGATGGATTTCGGTAACCACCAAAATTGATACGTTTTGATCATTTCGGTTTTGTTCAAATTTTTTTAAATTTTTTTGACTAAAATTTGATTTTAAAATTAAAAATATTAAAAAAATTTAAAACAAAAAAAGATTTATATATTTATATATTTTTCAAAATTATTAATTAACATTTTTTTGAAAAAAAATAGCTTAAAAGTGAAAAAGAATATGTAGAAAGTAGGATTTGATATTAACTATTTGGATAAGTATGGGTTATGATATAATTATAATATATAAATATGGAAAATATATTTTTGAAAACCAAAATTATAAATACAAGCTGAAATATTTCAACTGTAATTTCTATTTGGTTTTGGCCAAAACTTGAAACCGTGTGGAGTATAATCCATAGTCTCAAAAATTTATATACATTTTTAAATTTTTGAAAGAGTTATATATATAATTTCGTAAGTTTAAAAAAATCATTAATATCATTTGGATGATTTTGTAATATATTCTGAAATTACAAAGCTTTTAATTTTTAAGATTTTGTGATATATTACGAAATTATAAAGCTTTACGTTTTTATTAACAAAATCAGTTTTATTAATAAGCAAATTGACCTCGATAAATGGGAAAAATTATGACTACGAGTTAAAATCCTGTTCTTCCTCGTTTAGAAAGGTTAAAATCTAGAACATAGGGGAAGCATCCGTAATTATGCAACTCATGGGGGTGTTAAATGCAACAAATCCAAAAATCCATTTTTCCCAGAAAATTTTTTCGCCGCTGTCGTCTCCACTCCACAATTCAATCCTAACCGTCCATTTTACCAAAGAATCAAAATCAACGGTCTACAATAAATCCCCTTCCCGTATTTTCTTTTTTTCCTCCATTCTCCAGGAGAAAACTGCAACCTCATTAGAGAAGCAGGAGAAGCGAGGTCAAGCCTCGTCCAGAGGACCTCGCCGGAGAAGATGACGGCCTCGCCAGAGCCGCCGTGCAGCGCCATCGCCTTCCTCCTATCCTCCTTCGTCGACTTCTCCGTCTCCGGCCTCTTCTTCCCCTCGAATCCTAACCTTAACTCTAACCCTATCCCTAACCCCATCCCCACTCACCTCCCCTACCCTATCCGCCTAGTCGCCATCGGCGACCTCCCCAAGTCACTCTCCACACTCGCCGTCGCTGGCCTCGCCACCCTTCCACCTCCCGCTGGACCGGCGGCCCCGCCGTCGCCGTCCTACTCGGTGACATCCTCGACCGTGGCCCAGACGAGCTCCGCCTCCTCCACCTCCTCCACTACCTCGCTGGCGAAGCTTCCCGCACGGAGGTGCCCTCATTTCCGTTCTCGGCAACCACGAGGTCATGTACCTCGACGCCGACTTCCGCCACGTCACCCCCGACGGCTTCTAGGAATTCCGGCGATGGGGCGTCTGGTTCCTTGCCGGGATCTCCATGAAGCGTCTCTGCGATGACGCCCCAAATCCTAGCTACCTCTTCGCCGGAATTCTCAAATCCTTCCCCGGAATCAAGCCGGAGTTCTGGGACGGTTTCTGATGCTGGATCCCTGCGCTACAGCCCAGCGGCCCCATCTCTTCCCGCTTCCTCGCCGGCAAACCCGCCGTGCTCGTCGTTGGCGAAACCGTCTTCGTCCACCGCGCTCTTCTGGAAAACCGTGTTGAATACGGGTTGGATAAGATCAACGAGGAGGAACTCGCTGATGTGTCTCCGGCGCTTCTCTGACGGGCCCAATTGCAATTGCAAGCATTCGGAGGGGATACTAAAAGTGATTCCAGGGGCGAGGAGGATGGTGATGGGGTGCACAATACAGAAGGAGGGGATTAATGGGGTTTGTGGGGATCGGGCAGTTAGGGTGGATGTCGGGTTGTCAAAAGGGTATGGGGACCGGGCACCGGAGGTGTTGGAAATCCACAGCGGTAGGGAGATGAGGATTTTGACAGCGAATGCTCTGTATGATATGAGGAAAGAGCTGCGGTGGAGGGAGATAGAGAAGGAGAGGAGAGGATTGGAGTTGTGGTTGTCAGAGCATGGGTTAAGTGAAGGCTTAGACAATGTCTTGGTTTGGAATTCATGGAGAAAAAGATTTGGAATCAAAGGGTGAAAGAAGTTCGTTGACACGGAAGGTACTTCTATTGCCATTTAGTTGAGATATAGCTTCATTTGAGTTATCTCAAGATTTTCTTTGTATATTTCGTTGTTGTGTTAAAAAATTCTATTTTCATGCATTGATTTCAGAGTAGTGTTAGAATCTTGAAATTGATGATGTTGGATATGTTATTGGCTTGATAGTGTCAAGTGCTAAGTGCTATAACAATTGTGTTGTTAGTTTACCAATTGAACATCTGGTAGAAATAGAATGATGTAAATTTTATCCCCAATATCATTAGGTAGCAGTTGTTTGTTATTGTTCGAAGGATTAAAGTTGGCTTTTGTCTTAGAAGACGTGGACATGGAAGGTATTTTTGGTGGCATGTAGTTGAGAATTTGGCTTCATTGTGTTCCTTAAAGATTTTATTTGCACACTTAATTATTGTGCTTAATGCTCAATGACTAATTTCAAAAAAAATTCTTGTTCTGTTTGTAGATTGTAAAATTGTGCTAGAATCTTGAAGTTGATGGGATTGGATCTATTATTGACAGAGTCAATGTTCTATCAATTGCATTTATATGCTATTAATTCAATTTCTAGAAACAAATTGTGTTGCAAAATTTTGTGCTGGAGATTATTTGCTAGTAGTTGCTTTTTATTGTTTGAAGGATTGAAGCTGGCTTTCAATTGGATCCTAGGAGCAATGAGGACATGGACGTGGAAGGTACTTTTATTGCTATGTAGTGGAGAATCTGGCTTTGTTGCTTTTTTTTGTATCTTATTTGTTTGATGCTCGGAGTAATGCTAGAGTTTTGAAGTTGGAGGGATTGGATCTATTATTGGCTTGATTGTGTTAACTATAAAAATCTGTTGATCTGTTATTAAGTTGAACTCTAGAAACAAATCGAGTTGCAAATTTGTTGCCCTGAATTATTTTGTGGTAATTGTTTGTCTTTGTTCTGCTATCATCTTGCGGACACTGGTCTTCTTTAGATTTTTTGTTATAATTGATTATAATGTCTGATGCTCAATGATTATTTTCAAAATTTTTTATTTCCATATATAGACTGAATACATTATAATGTAGATGCTGTCATGTATTATACCTGGTTATGATGAAAGTACCTTAGGAGGCAATAATGCATTGCAACAAGTTAATCTGGGTGAAACAACAATATGCATGAAACTTTGGATTGAATACATGAAATTTCTACAATTCTACTAGACTTTTTGTTCTTTGTTCTTTTTTCAAATACTTGTGTATTTGCTTACAAACAATCCAGGTTTCAACCTTACACAATAATATAATTCTTTTTTGCCTGTTTATATCTTAAACACATTGCATGAAAATCTCCCTGTACAATTATTATGCATTACATGGATAGTTTGCACATCCTTTTGTTTTGGTAAGCAAAGTTTTTGTTAACTGATAACTGGAACAGTAAACTATCCATGATGTGACTATGGATTTCGGCAAATGGTTTTATTTTATGGGTTTAGTTCTTTTTTAAAACCATTTCTAATTTTATTTACTGATTTATACTAGTTTTTTTCCTTTTCATCTTTGGTTGGAGATAACTTGAGATGCTGCAAAAGTAGGGTTGGACTGAAATTGAGTTGTGGGAGATTGAGTCGCAATGTTTTTATTTTGGTTGGTGACAGGTTTGAGTTGCATGAGGTGGATTATTGTTTGGTTGGACACGAGTAGAGCGGTTTTTGCCAAATCCCAAGTATCAATGACCTCTCAATGCAGTTGGGGCTCCATGCAAGAATGAGAAGTGGAGAAGAGGGTCACTGAGCCTCCATAGTTAGGGTTTTTGGTTGGGGTTTTTTTTCTAGCTCTGCTCCAAGTGAAACCTTCCAAGTCACTCCCTAGTTTAAATACCTTCCGATTCTTTTGAAATTGGGTCTAAGTTCTCCAAATCTAAATAATTGCATACAATTTCCTGTATTTTCATAATTTCTTTCAAAAGCCTTTTTAGGGAGGTATATATAACAAAAAAAATTCTAATAGTTTTTGGTTAAGGTTAATTAGCCGCATAAAATTTAAAAATTACCATTTTATGCAAAAGAAAACAGATATTTGTGAAAAATCATTGGGATGAGCTTGCATTGCCATTTTAAAGGTTTTGGAGGCTCTCAAGTATAAATAAAACAAAAGATATATATATATATATATATATATATATAAGTAACCTAAAAATTTCACATTCTTGGTTGATGAAAATTTGTTACATATATCTTCGTAAGAAAGTTTTTTAAGAAGAATCTTGAGGATGTTGAGAGGTATATGTAATTATTTAGAATTGGAAGAGTTATACATAATTGAAAGAGTTTAGAGAGTTATTTGTAATCAATTTAAATTTGAATAGACTTATTTGGTATTGGGTTGAGTTCTACCATGTTGTAAGCTGTTAAGTTTGGATGCCTCGAATTTGGATTGAAATTTGAGTTAAAATAGGAATTCAAAATTGGATTTGTATATATATCTAATTTTAAATATTTATTATGTAGTATTAGGAGTTATATTTAAGTAGAATTTAGACTCAATAAATGTTTATAAATATTTTAGTAATACATAGGGTTTAAGGATAATGTAATATTAAGGTTGAAGTAGAGAAAAATAGAGGGAGAGAAATAAAGAAAATAAAGATAAGAGAAAGAGAGAGAGTAACTCTCGTGTGTGAGTCTTTATAATATTTCTCGATGGTTTCTCGTAGTGGTTTTTCGTAGTGTTTTCTTGAGAATTCTCTTTAGATGTGGAAATATCATCGAAACTTGATAAAGAGTTTAATTAGTTAAAAAAGAGTAGAATCTTTTTTATAGACTATTGCGAAGTCTTTTAATAGTGGATATCTTCCTCTCTCGTAAATATAATTCGATTTTGAATGAATTACGTATATTGCTGTTTTTCTTGTTATTTTTTTTTATTTTACATTACTTTTCATTTTTGGTATTGCTTAAGAATAATATCATTCGCGAACCTTTTGTGTGAGTTCCAACAATGCCGAACCTTCTGTGTGAATTCCAATAATTGGTATCAAAGTCTAGAAGCAAACAACGAATATGATAAAGACATTATTCGAGGTGGAGAATTTTGACGATAAGATAAATTTTATTTTATAATAAAAGAAGATGAAAGTGGTTCTTATTTATCAAAGTCTGCAAAAGTCGTTAGAGGGTAAATAAAAAAAAAATAGCCAAGATGAGCAATAAAGACTGGGAAGAAATAGATTAGAAAACATTGAATTTAATTATTCTAAGTCTAACCGATAAGGTTTTGTATAATATTATCGATGAAGGGACAATGAGATATATTTGGACAAAGCTGGAGAAGTTGTATATGTTGAAAATCTTCACGAACAAGTTTTACTTGAAATAATATTTGTACTGACTTGCGTATGAATGAAGATACAATTGTGTTGTATTACCTAAATAACTTTAATAAAATTATCAATGATTTGTTCAAAATTAATATAAAGTTTGAAGATGATGATAAAACGTTGATTCTCTTGATGTCTCTTCCTATTTTATACGATCATATTATGACTATAATTTTTTATGATGAAAAAATTCTTAAGATAGAGAAGGTGGTAGTTAATCTCTTTTCTAATATGAAAGGGAGAAACTTCAATATCGATATTGAAATTGGTAAAGGATTAGTAACTCATGGAAGAAGAAAATCGAGAGAACATGGAGAATATAAACAACAATTCAAATCAAAAACAAAGGCTAAGGTACAATTTTATTTATCTAAGAATTATGACCATATCAGCTAACATTGCCCGGAATATGAAAATATAGAGTCTTCCAATATGGCAATAATAGTAGTGGATAATATTTCTGAGAATAGTATGGATAGAGACATTCTTACCGTATCCATTGAAATTGGCATTTTTGGTGAGTAAATTTTAAATTCTAGTAGTTTTTATTATGTTTACTTCAGAAAGGATTGGTAACTCATGGAAGAGAAAGGTCGAGATAATGTGGAGAAGATAAACAATTGTCCAAATCAAAATCAAAGGCAAAGGTACAATGATTCATGTTAGAAGTATGGTCACATCAGCGACATTACCCGTAATGTAGGAAGATAGAGTATTTCAATATAACGACAACAGTTGCGGATAATACTTTCGAGAATAGTACGAATAAAGACATTTTTATAGTATTCTTAGAAATCGACACTCCTGGTGAGTGAATTTTAGATTCTAGTAGTTTTTACCATATTTGTTTTAAGAAGAATTGATTTACTTCTTATGAGAAGAATAAAAAGGAATGTACTATTTGGTTAGGTGATAATTCGACCTATGAGATCGCTGATGTGGAAATAATCCAAATTAAGATGTTTGATGGAGTGACTCACACTTTTACTAGGCAAAATATGTCCCTAAGATGCGAAAAAAAATAAATCTAATTTCACTTGATGTACTAGATTCAAAAGACTGTAGTTATTCAGCAATAGATGGAGTTATAAAGGTGATATGCGGTATTAGAATTCTGATGAAAGGAGAGAAATACAAAAATATTTACCGATTGGTAGGTTATTGTAGGTGGAGTTCCGATGGCTATAGTGGTGAAGAGGAAGCGTGATGCTCGGAGTGATTCGACGAGAGATAGATATTCTTTCTGAGTTACTTTTGCTATGACAGTAAACAAGTCTTTCGAAAGGCTTTCAAAAGTACAAACTTGTAAGCATGAAAAGCAAATTCGAGTTTGACTTAAGTTCACATCTTGTGATTAGCTAAATAAGCTAATAGCCAGGAGGAGGGGTTACATCATAGATGATGGTTGAAGTTTCATGATGGTGGTATGTCTGAGTTCAAGCCAAAGTGAATTGTTGAGTTTGGATGTTTTGAATTCGGATTGGAGTTTGAGTTAAAGTAGAAATCCAAAATTGGATTTGAACTTATGTATTATTTTGAATACCTATCATGTAATATTAGAAGTAATTAGAGTAGAAATTAGACTCAATGAAAGTGTATAAATACTTTAATAATACATAGAGTTTAAAGGTGATGTAGTACTGATGTTGAATTATAAAAGAATAGAGAGAATAAAGAGAGGAGAAAGAGAGAGAATATCAGTTCTCATGTATGGGTCTTTCTAGTGCTCCTCGGTGGCCTCTTGTGGTGGTTTTTCGTGGTGTTCTTTTGGAGATTCTCTCTGAAGATGAAGAAGTCATCGAAATTTGGTAAAGTGTTTAGTTGAATAAGAAAGAGTAAAGTATTTTTTACAGACTCTTGTAAAATTTTTTGATAATAGATCTCTTGTTCCCTTTGTGGACATAATCCGATTTTCTGTGAACTACGTATATTGCTGTATCTTCTTGTTATTTTCTTTTATCTTATATTATTTTTCGTTTTCTGTGTTGTTTGAGAACAAAGTGATCCGTAAATATTTCATTGTGAATTCCAACAATGCTGAACCTCCCGCTATGAATCCCAATAATAAGCATTCAATAATTTCTTTAACTGATTAATCTTTTGAACTTCTGTGTTCAAATCGAGATCCGACGGTTCAGATGAACCGAGGGTATTTTAGTCAAATCCTTATTATAATTTAAATGAATTAAATAATATTAGTACGGTCAAATTTTTTATATTTGAAAGATAGTTTGGTCAGGGTGAGGTCACCCTAGCTATGACCCCGTTCCAAATGACTCCTAATAGAATAAATATTTTACGAAAATCTCAACAAAACTCATTACAAAAATGCAAATGAGCAATTTAGGGTCATTTCAAGAACACGTCGTGATATTGCTATTTTTAATATTCAATTCCTTCTTGAACTTTATTTAAATTTTTTTTTGTTTATTTTAATTTAAATTCAACCTAGTATACGCTATATTAAATAATAATATAAAAAATTTGAAAAAATTACTAAAAACTTCTGAAATATCGTAAAATTTATTATCAGCACTTCATATTTTTGAAAATTACTAAAAAAAATCCAATTTTTGCCGGTCTTTAGTATAAAGATTATTGAAAAAATTGATGTGTTTTATCTTGTGTAGAGTTATTAAAATTACCTCATTATCTTTGTGCAATCTCCTCCATCCTTCTCCTTGTGTTCATTGTTGACGTAGCAACAAGCGTGGTAGACGAGGAAAACACCGTTGCCTCTATTAAGAACTCCTTGAATCCACAAGGAAGAGAGAAAATTCACTAAAGTAGAACTTTATTGAGAATAAAAGCTGTCCCTCGTCCATAGGACTGAAGGCCTATTTATACAAATACTAGAAATCCAATTTGAGTAAGTTTCTGGCTTCCCAAGCCCTAAACTGAATATAACTCAGTTTAAACCCATTAATTGGGTTGGTAGAAGTTCTAAATAAGTTAACCTACGAAAATAAAATCCTAAATAAAGATTCATCCTTTCCAAGTCCTAAACTGAATAGGATTTAGTCCAAAATTGGTCTTGGGTTGGTGAAATCCGAGAATAAGACCTAAGACATCATAATGAAGAGAATTTTAAACATATAAAGGTACTAAGTAAGGTAAATCCTAAGTTTAAATAGAAGAGTGAATCAAATCATTTATCATGACCCTTTGACTTCTGAATTAGCTTCTTTTGATATTCTTGAACTTCCTTTGAGTGTCCTACATCAGTGTCCCCTTCTTGTAAAGAACTCATCCTCGAGTTACTTTGTTGTAATGTGCAGTCCTCCGGTGCATAGTAGTCAAACAAATCTTGAATATTAAAAGTGTTTGAGATCCCCAAATCTTTCGGGAGGTCGATGACATAAGCATTGTTGTTTATCTTTCTTAGTATCTTCAGTGGCCCAATTTTCTTCTGTTTCAGTTTGTTGTAAGTTCCAGTTGGAAACCGTTCCTTCCTCAAGTGCACCATCACCAGATCTTCTTCTTGAAACTCTTTTGAATGCTTATGAATGTCCGCTTTAATTTTGTATTGGGCATTGGATTCTTCTAATTTCTTCTTTACCTCAGTATGCACTTCAATAATTCTCTCCGTCATATTGTCTGCAGCTATGCTTGTTCCTGGTAATTTGGGCAACACCACCAAATCCAGCGGGTGTTTTGGTGTTCTTCCATTGACAATTTCAAATGACGATTTTCCCGTGGACTTGTTCTTCATGTTATTGAAAGCAAATTCAGTTTGTGCGAGTGTATAGTCCCATTGCTTTGGTTTGTCTCTTACAAGACACCGAATGATGTTTACAAGTGTTCGATTCACCACTTCAGTTTGTCCATCTGTTTGTGGATGATAAGCACTACTAAATTGTAGAGACGTATCAAATCGCTTCCAAAATATCTTCCAAAAGTGACTTAGAAATTTTGTGTCACGATCAGAAGTGATAGTCTTTGCCACTCCATGTAGCCTTACAATCTCTTGAAAGAATAGATTAGCCACCCTTGTTGCATCTGCTGTTTTCTTACATGGAATGAAGTGTGCCATCTTGGAAAATTTGTCGACAACAACAAATACTGAATCTAAGCCTCGTTGAGTCCTGGGGAGGCCCAAAACACAATCCATCGATAGATCCTCCCATGGGGCATTTGGCACAGGCAATGGGGTATAAAGGCCAGTGTTTTGAGAGCTTCCTTTGGCTGTTTGGCATACATAGTATCTTTGTACAAAGCGACCAACATCCCTTTTAAGTTGTGGCCAGTAGTAGCGCTATTCAACTAGTGCAATACTCTTGTCAGACCCAAGATGTCCTGCTAAGCCACTGCTATGCAACTCTTTCACCACCTTTTCTCTCAAGGAGCACCTTGGAATGCAAAGACGAGAACCCTTAAAGAGAAAGCCTTCATGGAGATATAAATCACTTCTTTGTCCTACTTGGCACTTTCTATACCCCTCTTTAAAATCTTCATCTTCAGCAAACAATTCCTTCAAATAATCAAACCCTTCAACTTCGTTGCTTATAGTTACTATCAAGGCTGCTCTACGACTCAAAGCATCTGCCACCTTATTTTTTTGTCCAGATTTGTGTTTCAAAACATAGGTGTATTGCTGTAAGAATGACGACCATTGACCATGCATGCGATTCAAGTACTTCTGGCTATCAATAAATTTCAAAGTTTGGTGGTCAGTATATAGAATGAACTCTTGTTGAATTAGATAGTGCTTCCAATGACGAACTGCTTGTACAACAGCATAAAATTTCAGTTCATATGTTGACCACTTCTTTCGAGCTTCACTCAACTTTTCACTATAGAAAGCTACTGGTCTTCCTTCCTGGGATAGAACGGCTCCAATGCCTATGTACGAAGCATCACAATCTACCTCAAATAACTTCTCGAAGCTAGGCAATGCCAAAATAGGTGCAGTAGATAACTTCTCCTTAATCCACTCGAAGCATCTATTAGCTTCTTGAGTCCAGGAGAATTTGCGTTGCTTCAAACATTCAGTTATTGGTGCCATAATGGAACTAAAGTTTTTGACAAACCTCCGATAGAATGTCGCCAGACCATGGACGCTTCTAACTTCTGATACACTTCTGGGTATAGGCCATTCCTTAATAGCTTTTACCTTTTCTTCATCAACATGAATGCCTTCAGCACTTACAACGAAACCCAAGAACACCAAGTGGTCAGTCATAAAATGGCATTTCTTTGAGTTGATGTACAACTTCTCCTTCTTCAGCACAGTAAGTACTTCTGTTAGATGCCTTTTATGTTCTTCTTCATTATGACTGTACACCAGGATATCATCAAAGTAAACAACAACAAAATGACCAATGAAAGGTTTGAGTATCTGATTCATCAATCGCATGAAGGTACTTGGTGCATTTGAGAGTCCAAAAGGCATAATAAGCCACTCATAAAGTCCTCCTTTTGTTTTGAAAGCAGTTTTCCATTCATCACCGGGTCTAATTCTGATTTGATGGTATCCACTCCTCAAATCTATCTTGGAGAAAACCTTTGACCCTTCCAACATGTCCAACATGTCCTCTAAGCGAGGAATTGGGAATCTATACTTTACCGTGATTCGGTTGATAGCTCGACTATCTACACACATCCGCCAACTTCCATCTTTCTTAGTGTCAATAAGGCTGGAACTGCACATGGGCTCATGCTGACTCTGACCATTCCTTTTCTGATCAACTCCTCAACCTTGTCTTGTAAAATTTGTGACTCTTTTGGACTCATTCTGTAGTGGGGTAGATTTGGTAAACTCGCTCCAGGAATAAGGTCAATGTGGTGCTGAATATCTCTCATTGGGGGTAATTCATCAGGAAGATCATCGGGCATGATTTCCTTGAATTCATCTGGGAAGGGTTGCAAGCCTTTTGGAGTTTCAGTGGGCATTGTCTAGATTCCTTTCTCAATCACAACAAATATTTGGGATGTCTCTTTAGCCTCGTTTATAAAATTTTGCACAATCAGGAAGGAGTGACCCTCATCTTGTAAACTTTTGGGTCGATGCTCTTCGCCAATGGGGGTAAAGATAATTTTCTTTCCATCTTTGAAGAAGATGTAGCGATTGTCTCGCCCACGATGTGTAGAATCTCTATCAAATTGTCAAGGTCTGCCAAGAAGAATATGACATGCATTCATCTCCACAACATCACAGGTTACCTCATCATTGTAGAATTTTCCAATGGAAAAACAAATTTGACACCGTTCAGTTACCTTGGTTTCACCAACCTTTTTAATCCAGCCGATCTTGTAGGGAGAAGGATGTGATTCCGTCTTCAATTGAAGCTTGTCAACCATAATCTTGTAGATGATGTTTTCACTGCTTCCCCCATCAATAATCATGTCACAGATCTTGTCATTTACTGTGCATCGAGTGCGAAAGATATTGTGACGTTGTAGGTTTTCCTCTTGTTTTGGGATGTACATCAGATTTCGAACTACTAAAGATGACGTTTCACCATCAGGCTCGTCGAATATTCCATCTTCATAGTTTTCTTGATCACAAGTTAGGTTATCATCTTTTGAGTCATGTAAAATTGTCAGCAACAAAATTATCTTCAATAGCCAAGTTCACAGGTTGTCGTGCTGGACAAACATTAGAACGATGTCCAAATTTTTCACAACGATAGCACTTTATATCAGGATTTGAACTTGGGTTCTTTGCTGATGTGACATTTCCTGATGGCCTTGTAGGTCTAGCTTCAAGACTCACTTGTGTAGGAGGTCGAGAAGGTTGTGTAGCTGCACCTCTATTAGGAATAGATTGTGCTCCTTTTGAATTCTCACCAATGGTTCTCCTCGCTTGATTTCTGATGACAGGTCACTCTAATTGGGACTCCACACGAGTTGCACTCCTCACAGCCTCATTAACCGTCCAAATAGGTTGTAAAGAAATCCTATCTTGGATGGTTGTGCGTAATCCACCGATGAATCTTGCCACTTGATGAGATTTAGTCTCTATTAGATTATTACGTGCTAATAGGCGATAGAACTCCTCAGCATATGCCTTCACACTGCGATTACCCTGTCGACAATTTTGATATTGCTGAAAGAGTACCTGGTCATATCTATGGGAAGAAATTGCTTTTCGAGAAGAGCCTTCATCTGTGGCCATGCTCGAATTGGAGCTTTATTTTGGCGTGTCCTTTCCAACTGGATGCGTTCCCACCATGCTGATGCACCCCCCTTGAGTCGGTAAGCAACAAGCTTCACTTTCTTCGAATCTGGAATCTCCATGTAGTCGAAGAACCGTTCCACTTCAGCAAGTCAATCGAGAAAATCTTCGATCTGAAGTTGGCCATTGAAAGATGGGAGATCAATCTTCAAGCGAAAATCATGACGTCTATCATGCTCAGAAACTGGTTGGAGAATGATGTCTTCAACTTCTTCGTCGCTGGAATTTTCAAGGATTTGTAAACCCTTTGGATTCACTTGCGGAGCCTTTCCTCGACCAATTGGATCGCGAGTCACTTCATCGATCCGTCGACGGGGTTGATTTAGGCCTTCAAGTTAATCCATCCTCAGCATCAACCTTACAAGTGAGTTTTGGATTGCCTCCATGGTTGAATCAAAATACTCACGGCTGATGTGATTACCCACAAGAGCACCGTCCCTAGGGTTGTTGCTAGTTGCGTCGTCGTTAGACATTAAGCAAGGAGAGCCTCGCTCTGATACCACCTGACGTAGCAACAAGCGTGGTAGACGAGGAAAACACCGTTGCCTCTGTTAAGAACTCCTTGAATCCACAAGGAAGAGAGAAAATTCACTAAAGTAGAACTTTATTGAGAATAAAAGCTGTCCCCCGTCCATAGGACTGAATGCCTATTTATACAAATACCAGAAATCCAATTTGAGTAAGTTTCTGGCTTCCCAAGTCCTAAACTGAATATAACTCAGTTTAAACCCATTAATTGGGTTGGTAGAAGTTCTAAATAAGTTAACCTACGAAAATAAAATCCTAAATAAAGATTCATCCTTCCCAAGTCTTAAACTGAATAGGATTCAGTCCAAAATTGGTCTTGGGTTGGTGGAATCCGAGAATAAGACCTAAGACATCATAATGAAGAGAATTTTAAACATATAAAGGTACTAAGTAAGGTAAATCCTAAGTTTAAATAGAAGAGTGAATCAAATCATTTGTCATGGCCCCTTGACTTCTGAATTAGCTTCTTTTGATATTCTTGAACTTCCTTTGAGTGTCCTACATCAATTGTCTTCGCCAAAGAAGACCACTATGACTATGAGCTTGGCAGGATCACGACCAGATCGTTATATCTCCAAGGTTAATCACTACATTCTTGCGGTCTTTGCTTGCATTAGCTATAAAGCTCTATGGCGAGACACAATACCCTGCTCTTGCCTCATTGCCTCCTACTATAATTGTCACATAGGATTCTAGGCTAACCCTTGCTCTTGCAGTGTGTTGCCGAAGCTTAGGGTCAAAGTTTCTTTCATCTCTTTTGAATCTTTGTCTCTCTCTATTACATTTTGATTATACTGAAAGAGATGGATTTGTTTGAGTTGTGCTGTGGATTGATGTTGTTCTTGCCGTTCTAATTGGAAAAATTATGATTATCATTGTATTTGTAATTTGTGTTATTGGTCTTATATACAAATTTACTTTTTACTGTTCAATATGTCTTCTTGTAATGTAATTTTGCGATTTTTAAATTATTGTCATATTTTTAGTTGTAACTTGATTTTGACATTACTTTTTAAGAATTACGAAACACCTCTAGTCGAGTTTCATAAATGGATTTCTTATTTTCTATTTTTGTTTTAGTGTTTTTTGAATTTTTGTGAACAAAATATTTTTCATTATTCTTAATGCTTTTTAATTTTCAAAAAAAAAATTAGTGTTCTTTTTCTCCTCTTTGTAGTATTTTTTTGGGTTAAAAAATAAGATTAGTTGGATTTTCATAATGAAGGTTACATGTCACATTAGATTCCCTTTCGGACTTGGGATTGGCTATAGGTTGTCATGAGTATAAACTCATCTCTAATTATTCTCACCGATATGTAAAATATAATAATTGATATCTAATTAGTTATACTCATATTTAATCACTTTTATTTTTATACAAATAAAATCACTTATATCTAATCACTTCCATCCATAATAATATAGGATAATCTACATTTAATAACTTTTGTCAATATCTGATCACTTTCACATATACACAAATAGAATCACTCACATTTATGTGTTGAAGTAATTATATATAGGACAATATATTTATATATAGATTGAAATTATTATATACGGAATAAAAAAAATTATATATGTGTTAAAATGTTATGTATGATATAACTATTTATATATGAGTTGAAATGATTATATATAAAATAAAATATTTTTATATGAATTGAAATGTTTATATATGAGATAAAATATTTATATACAATATGATTTATTCATAAAAGTATTTATTTTTAACACAAACTAAATATATATTTCTAATTTAAATGAAACAGTTAAGGTGCCTAATTTAAAATTTATCATCTACAAATATAATATGAATGCCCTGTCATTTAGAGTTGAATCATAACTTTTATTTTTATACATGCCTTAGCTATCTTGTACATAATATTCATTCAAAAATACTATACAAACAGAAATGATACTATCAAGATTTTAAATCTCGGTTTTGATACCCAGCGAAACCGATACGTTTAGGCCTTTGCGGCCGTTTCGGTTTCAGTTTCGGCCGTTTTGGTTTCGGCCAAAAGATTTTTTTTAAAATTATTAATTGTGTGTTGACCAGAGTTTAACTATATTTTGACTGTACTTTGACTTCAAATAAAAATACGATAAAAAATTTGAAAAAATTTTAAAAAATTAGGAAAGAATTTATACTTAATTTTATCATAATATTAAATATTATTTTAGTTAATTAAAATTAATTTTGATAGTTAATCACTGATATAGTTTATTTTTAATATATATATTAGTGTACTAAAAAAATACAAGAAGTAATATGAATATCATAAAAAGCTAAAAATTAACATAAGCAAATTTAACTTTTCATTAAAATGTATTTCATACATATATAATTTATAAATTATAATATAATACAACTAATCATTATCATCATCATCATAATCATTATTAGTTGAGTTTGTAGCATTTGGGTGTGGAATTACAAATTCAGTACCTGGACGATCCAGATGAGCATTTGTAGACATACAAGCCAGAACAACTAACTCTGCGCGATCTCGTGATAGCGGTTTTAAAGTATAACCATACAACGAAGGTCCAAAATGAAAATGATAATCATATTCATTGACAATACAATATAAAAGTGGTCTAACAACCCATGAGAAATAAATATCACACTGTGAGAAGTGTTCAGGGGAAATTACGGCAAGATGTTGATTGAGAGCGTTAAGGGAATCTTGTTGAGAGGTACGATAAATTTGATCATTTACTCTTCCACGGTCTTTTAATGTTTGCTCAATTAAAGTTTGTTCAAGTATATTATAGGCCGAAGATAGAATCATTTTACGATAAAATATAAGTTTTTGGTGAAGAATTGACATAATTATTCTTCCTACTTCTAGTGTAACTTGGTTTAGAACTGTAATATAATCATATGGATTTGCCATTATCTATTTTCAAAAAAAATATCTTATAATTGTCAGAAGAAAAATATTACAATAAATTGTGATAATGAAATAAATAAATTATCATGTGATAAAATAAACCATATAGACATTAAATTTAAATGTCATAAAATTATAATAAAATATCAATTTAAAACAATAATGAAAATATCATTTCATAGATAGCATAAATCCACGTCTTATAACCGCATGCTGTTCCCAGATGGATCTTGAAGAGGTTGATATTTTTCATTACCATACTCATCAGTACGATAGAGTTGTGATCAATAGTATTGTTCAACATGCGGATAGTACGAAGTCGTATAGTCCTGTATTGACTGATGATATCCTGAATTGAAAGAAGACATCTCGTTATAATAACTGTTATATTAGCTAGAGTTCGTATTATCTATTGGATCTTGATTGACATCTTGTCTACCATATGAAGCATATGAATATTGTGGCATATAATCGCCATATAAATTAGAGTGCAAAAACTCATTTCCTCTATATTGTGAAAAAGATGAAGATGAGTCCTCATATTGTGATTGTTGAAAATTGGCATCACCAACTATACCACCATTACTGTTATCACTTATATTAAAAGTATTCTGCATTTTGTCAGCTTCCTCTTTTGATTCTTCGTCTAAAAGATGACGAATAGCTTCTTGTATTTGAGGATGATTTAAGACAGGTTCTTCTCTTTCTCGAATCCATTCTATCAGAGGATCATGATCTTCGAATATGGCAGACAAGTTAATTATTTCATCCTCTGGTGATGTTCTCCTCTGTAAGTTTCGGACTCTTAAACACATATTATAATAAAAGAAAATAAGTTTCTCCACTCTTTCCATTTTAAGTTTGTTTCTCATCTTCATATGGATCAATTCAAAAGTTGTCCAATTCCTCTCGTATTGTGAACTTGAAACAGTTTGACTTAAAATTCTAATTACTATCTATGAAAGGTTCGGTGCTGCATGTCGCCCATAAATATTCCATCATCTAACTATAATTTATGAGAAAAATTATTAATAACTTGATATAAATTTAATTAGTAAATATATATAATTATTGAACATTAACTATACCAGGAGTATCACTCCTAAAAGTTACAATTGCTTATTGTGTGCCGAAGTTCTTGACTTTATTTTTGAAATCGTCTGCCTGTTTAATGAACGTACTCAAGAACTTTCTTAATTATGTAAAAAAAATAATGATTTAGAATGTACCTCACGCAATGCCAATATTCTTATTCTCATATTTGGCTCCGTCCTTTCGATTACTTTACGTAGCGCTTCGAGAATTGTATTACTATTGTTGATCTCTTCGGCATATTGAAATATTGGATCCAGAAAGTATCCTATAAGATGATTAAATATGAATAAATAATAGTATCATTATAACTTAGTAAAGTACTATAAAATGACTCTTTACTCAATTACCTGCAGTATGAATATCTTTGGATAATGTTTTGCGCCAACGACGATCAATAATCTTCTCCTATTTACGAAGTTCAATTGTTCATATATGTCGTCTTATTTGCAATTTTGCTTATTCTATTATTTTATATAAGAACCCCATCTACGAATAATCATCTGAGTCAACAATTCGAATCACTCTAACTAATGGACTGAAGATTTCAATTACATTTTCAACTGATTTCCAAAATTGTTCGTTTAAGACTTGATTGTAGAATTTTTCAGAATGAATTTTTTTGGATCGTTTCAACTTCAAATAATGCTTATTATATTCTTCACTGGTAAATAATTTCTTCAGTACTTGTTGGTGAGTATACAGGGAATCCAAGGAGATAAATTGTGTAACAAACCGAGTAATGCCTGGCCTGATAATCTCTCGTCCTCGTGTTTCCTTTCTCATCAGTTTAAGACAACAAGCATGATTATAAATAAATGATGTCAATTTCTGATCTTCCTCAATTACTTTTCTAATATCAGGATCCTTATCCATATCCTTCAATACTAAGTCAATAGAGTGTGCTGCACAAGGTGTCCAGAAAAGATATATTTTTTTTGTATTAACTTTTTTCCAGTATATACCAGCGGAGCTGCATTATCAGTTATGACTTGTACCACTTTTGATTCCTCAATCTCCTCAATGATATTATCAATCAGATGATATAAGAAATTACTAGTCTTCGACTCCCCTGATGTGTTAACTGACTTGAAAAAACGGTCCTTTCAGGACAATATACTAAAAAAATTTATCAAATCTTTACTGTTTTGTATCTTCTATCCATCACACATCAAGGTACACCAAAATTCATCCAAATATTTGTGAAAGGTCTGGATAAGAGCAGTCATCTCTTCAAATTCAAGATTCAGATGCTTTTTAGAAATTTCATAAGCATTTGGTGGAGGAACTCCTAGGCCAATTTCTTGAACGGCACGTATCATTCCATGATAGTAACCGCCATCTGCTAAATAAAATGGAACATGGTTATAGAAAAAAAAAATTGGATACTGTCTAACTCAACCACTGTTTTGTCTTTCGAAAATTAGTTGAGCTGTTCTCAAATTTGTTTGAGTATTATCTTTTGGTTTCAATAGAAATGAGTTAATTGGAGAAATATTTATAGATCCGATCTCATAAAAATGGAAATCCCCTCTTACTCCTAAAGGGGCAGGTGTGTGTCGTTATGTACGTCGTTCTCTGAAATTATTAGTTCAGCGATCATGAACTGTCTCAGAAGTGCCAGTACCACCTTGAGTTTTCTCGTACAATATTTGATTTTTGCGAATTACTTCCTGAACCTCAGTATCATTGTCTTCATCATTAGAAACTTGCTTGGGATCTGGATTATAGCGGGTGATAAGTTCCTACTCAAAGCGTGATTTTTTGGCCTTATCCTTTCTTCTACTTTCTATGCCGCTTTGTACTATTACCCAAAATGTTTGTTTCATTTCATTCGGAACTTTCTCACATGGTCAAACTGAGCTGGTGACTCCTTCCAAACACTCTTTTAATCTTATAATTTCAGAACTAAGCACATGACCACATCATTTGCAACGAACTTTTCGATTTTCTGCATCCACTAATTCACAATGTTGTCATGCAATATCGTCATCGCGAGGCAATCGTTGCGTGTTTTGTTTGAGAGCCATATGTAATATAATAATAGCAGTAATAGAACAAATACTGGCGGAAAAAAATTTACCTACGATTAAAAAAAAAAACTCTATTTTCACATAAATTAATTAATGAATACTTAAATGCTAACTAATTTTCACATAATTAATAATAACCTATTTATTGATTTATTAGCTAATTTCCACGTTAATTTTGACATTTTTAATTTAATACATAATTTTTGTATAAAATATTAATTTCTAAAAAATAAAAAACTCTATTTTCGCATTAATTTTGATTTAGTCCTAGTCCATGCTTTCCCACTCAATTGCCTTTATGACCAAAGCATCAAGCAAAGGAAATTTTTTGGCTCAAGAAAGTATCTTTTTTATAAATGGAAAACCCATTTGATAATATGAAAAATTTGCAACAAAGCAAGTACAAATCATCCTAAGAACAATCTTATACAATGTTTTTATTATATGATTAGAACTCAAATGAATAAACAGTATGGAAAGACAAGTAAATTACTGCATAATACACAAATCAATCAGATGAAAGAACTCATAGTTAAACTTTTCTGGCTGAGTCTAAGCATGCCACTCAACTCTCTCCTGTACAGCAAGAGCCAAATTTTGGAGAACTAAATTTTACAATGGTAGCCTGCCTGCCTGCCCCCACTAATCTCATAGTTAACCAACTAGCAACAAGACATGTTGGATCTATGATTTTCATCCATGAATGGACCAGAAAATAGAACAAAAAATTCCCAAATATGAACACAATACAAAATGTTAATCTTCATCCATGAATTGACTAAATACCTCCTTGGGAGGGAATCGGATCTCACTGAAAGTTATAATTGATAATTATACTGGATTAAAAAATTTAAAATAAAAATAAAATCTATAAAATTTAGGTGCATAATATAAGAATATTTATGATATATCAATCATAATATGAAAATTTCTTATCTCCTTCTGGAATATGATTGTAGTCTAAAATAGAAGTAAGACAATAAACCCACAAAATTCAGTCTAAAATTACAATGCCTGAAAATCTCAATCATATTGTCTACAAACTTTGCAGTTTGTACTAATTATATATAAACGATAAAGCCTAATATAATAATCAATCTTGCTGTTAACAAACAAATAATCAATCAATCAGTACATCCATTTGTACCGATCCACAGCTATCGGGCCCGTAATCCACGAAATAAAAAAATTTAACAGTAGCAAACACAAAAGCTCTACAGTCATCGCGCCCGTGATCAACCAAATAAAATAAACCAACAGTAATAAATAGTAAACCCTACATGCAGCTCTCTACTTGACATTCGTGAAATGAGCTTATCGTCAGCAACCGTTCTCTAAGTTGTCTCGTCGGCAAGGAGGTGGTTGCCGGTATCCATAAAGCTACAACATTAATGTACGTGCTCCACCACTGTAAAAAAATAAAGAAGAAGATAAATCCTGCGCTTACCATCGATGGCGATTTTCGGGCGCATTATGCTCGCCGCGGGAGCACTGCACTCACCGCCGAAATTGAAGAGAACACCCTAGTTGAGCCCCTCGCTGATGGTGGCCTGTCCATTCTCAGCGCTCCTCCTACGCATCTTGTCAAGAATGAATAAGACATAGACACTTGACATCTTGCCGTAGTCAGAGAGGACCTGTTGGGTGGCCCGGAGCTTGTTGGGGTGGAGCTGGAGCTTGACCTCGACCTGGTCAAGGATAGCAGGGCTCGCCACGGGAGCGTTGCGCTCACCGCCGAAACCGAAGAGCACACCCTAGTTGAGCCCGACTTCCTAGAGGTGTCGCGTCGTGCTCGCCCCGCGTGCTGTGCTCGCCTTGCGCACCGTGCTCGCCCCGCGCGCTGTGCTCGCCTTGCGCACCGTGCTCGCCCTGCGCGCTACGCTCGTCCCGCACCGTGCTCGCCCCGCGCGCTGTGCTCGCCTTGTGCACCGTGCTCGCCCTGCGCGCTACGCTCGTCCCGCCCGCTCTGCGTTCGTTCTGCTAGCCACCAACGAAACCCTAACGTTGAAATCCTAAAACCGAAACTTTTTCGACTGAGTTGTTACGGCATCGGCCGAAACGGCTCGGTTTCGACCGAAATTTAAAACCTTTAATTCTATGCCACCTCTTATATAATATTTTACTGAGGTTTATTAACCATTTTGTGATCTAAAACATATTGCTAGTCAAAATATTCTAATTAGGTTAATAATTTTGAGAAAAAAATATTTAGTTGCATTATAATTAAAATAAATAAATATCAATTTGGTCATCAGTTTGGCACGGCAAGCATGGACATAAAATATTAGAGCTAGCTTATAAGTACACTCTCATAGATTTCCACAATATCCAATTAGACTTGAAAACTAATTAAAGAAAAAAATTTCTCGAGAATTAGAATTAAGAGCCCCCCTAATTTACTTATTTTTCTCTTAGAAATCAACCATCATAAAAAAGAGACATAAAATCATTTCTAGACACTGAATAACAAATTATATATATATGTATATAATTTCTGTTGCTTTAGAAAGAAGCAAGCTCTTTATGGTTCCTAAATTGGACTTTGATCCAAAAATTCTCAAATCTGAAATCTAGCGGATTTAAAAACCAAAAAAATCTTGAAATTGGATACGAAGATTTCATTCCTTACATCCATCAAAACTGACGACCGTGCGCAGCTTGGCGCTGGAGCAGGGCGTCGTGGGGACGGCGTGCAGGGGAGGCTAGAGCCAAGTAATGTCATAGGAGATTGCTGACATGCGACGACGGCGGTGCAATTGAAGCTGCGGTGGAGCTGGCGGTGGTCACCGATAGGAGGAAGTTGGTCGACGTGGGAAGCTCGCAGGTGCGCGGGGGCGGGCAGTGTGCAAGATCAGCGTGGTTCTCACATATTGTCAACGCTTGGTCAAAAAACAATGAGATAATGGTGAAGGGTATTATGGTAAATCTACAATTTCATTGGAAGATTAACTGTTTTGGGAGTTTAAAAAATTAATCCAAAATATAGAGTTGTTTGATCAAAGGTTTTAAGTTCGTTTTCGATCGTCCATTAAAATTGATATATTTCTAGAGAAATTAATTTATTTTGATTTGGATTAAATTATTTTTTAATTAAAATTTAATTTTAAATTTCAAAATATTTAAAAATTTAAGAAAAGGAAAAATTGTTTATAGATATATATTTTTAAAATTATTAAATAAATTTTTTCTGATAAAAAATAACTTAAAAATGAAAAAAAATGCATAAGGTAGGATTTAATCTCGAGTTACTTTGATCTAAGATCAAATCCTTATTTATCTAGAGTGTACTTTAATATAATTATATATAATATATATAATATATATAATATTTTTTTAAAAAATTGAAACAGAAAGCATAGACCAAAATATTTTGATAAATATTTCGATGACAGCCAAAACCTTCAAGTGATGATTTGACAATTTTGAAAATACAAAAGGTTGAAATTTCAAAAAATTTCATAGATTTTTTAATAATTTTTCCAAAAAATTTTGGTCCTCCCATTTTAACAATTTCATAAAAATAAAATTTCATAGAAGAACGTAAAATGAGAAAATCTTATTGCATCTCATTCCATTGAATATTAGTTTGTGATGAATATGAATATCAGCCGGAACAAATCCTATTTGTTTTTTTTACTATCTTATTATATGCAACAAAACTTGGAACTAACGAACTCATTTTACAGCTTGGAGTACAACATAGGCGTGCGCCACTTGAAGAACTTCCCAGTCGGGAGCTCGCCGGCGGGCATCAACACAATCCGGACGGCGAGCTCTGCGGCCTCTTCCGCGCTGTGGCAGCCTTTACCACGAGTCATCGCCGTCCTCGTAAATCCTGGGCAGAAGCAGTTGATTCTCAGCCTTTCGCCTGCGAGGCGCCGAGCCAGCATTCGCGAGTAGGCGTTGAGGGCGAGCTTGGAGACAGAATAGTCGGTCCACACCACCGGCCACCCTTCTGCCTTCCACGTGCCCGTCTTGACTCCGGCGAGGAACCGTGTGACGATGGCGTTGATGAGCTCGTCGGAGAGGGAGGAATCGTCGGCGAGCGACGCCTTGAGGGTTGGGTTCTCCAGCTTCTGCATGCACGACATATCATGTTGGACGCTACATTATCAAGTCTTAGGCAAATTGCTCAAGGCAGCCATATTGTTTTTAATTTTTTTTTTTTATGCTGCTCCCATTTAATTCTGATTTCATGTAACAATGGGAAAGTCCAACTAAAATTCTGATTTCGAATTCATGATTTCATAGGAGAGTTGATAAATAACCTAGGGCCTGTTTGGAATGGGGTCGGGATCAGGGTCAAGATCAAGCTCAAAAAAAAGGGTAAAATGTAAAACGAAAATGCAGTCAAATAAATCTTCTTTAGTTATTGATATGGCTAGCCGGTGTTTTAATTTTTTTTTGGACAAATTTGCCCTCAGTAGCGCGGCCGCCGATTTCGTCTCCTTCGACGAGGTTCGGCGTGCCGGCGAGCTCGCGCAGGGAGCTTGCTGGACTAGCTCGGGCCGCACGGGGGGTGTGGGGGAAAGAAGAGTATATAGTTAGGGTTTCGTGGCTGAGACAATCTGAGCCGTTGGATCGAGATTCGACGGTTCAGATGAACCGAGGGCATTTTAGTTAAATTCTTATTATAATTTAAATGATTTAAATAATATTAGTGCGATCAAATTTTTGATATTTGGAAGATAGTCTGATCAAGGCGAAATGACCCTAGCCTTGACCCCGTTTCAAACACGCCTCTATAATTTTTTATAGTCAAAGTTTTAAATAACACCCAACATTTTGTCAGAATTACACAAAAAAAGCTGTTTTTATTTACAAAGAACACCTACATTTTCAATTTCTTTACTCCCCATAATTTTAGATGTTTGCAAGAGCCATGCAATTAGTTGGTTCACTAGAAAACAACGCAAATATTTTTATTTTATTTGTGAAAAACACCTATACATAATGGCATTATAGAGAGATAAATTGATATTTTAACTCCTTAGAATAAGTATGAAATAAATTGCATGCTCATCTTTGAATATTGGCTTGATGACTGTGTCAACTAATGTAAGAATTTATGTATTCGAATCTTATTTTTTTTTACTAATCTTAAAAAAATATTTAAATTTTATTTGAGTCAAAATTCAATTGGACTCGTCTTACTATTTGCAATCCATTCAGACGAGAATAAGACAAGACAATCTTTGCAATAAGCTAATCTTTGACTGCATTCCTATCATCTCACGATTTCTAAAACGAATATTGTGATTAATAATAAAAAGGTTGTCACTTCTCTTATCAATAAAAATACTACATAGAGCATGTTCACTTTTTTTGTGTTATTACATGCAATTCTCGCGGATCAAAACTCATAAACTAGTAACTAAAATAAATTTTTTTTCTAAGAGATTAAAATAAACTGCATGGCGTGCGGATCAAAACCTTTATGCAAACACCAACATGCATCCTTCGTTGAAAAAATGCATAAAAAACTTGAAAAATAAATGATTAGGGTAACATACTAACTCATTTCATACAATGAAGACTTGCATAACACTAGGGTTAGGGTTTCTCTTACACTTAGCAGTCCAAGCCGGGAGCTGACGTTGAGAATCCGGCTAGCGGCGGTACATCGCCGGAACAACGGCAGGAGCGCCTCGGTTAGGTTCTTTGCCCCGTAGAAGTTGGTTTGGATCACGGTCTCGGCGTGCTCGACCGAGTTTTCGCCGATCTCGTCGAAGGAGACGCCGGCATTGTTCACCTGCGAGACAAACATGTAGAACAATGTGAGTTGCTTGCATGCTTTCTTAGGTTTTGTTACACAACCTTCTAAAATACGTAAGTGCAGTTTCCGAAGTGACCCAACATTTCGTAGTATTAATGATTTCCCTCCTACATTATTGATATTTACAAAAAAACTCCTTCATTTTAGTGTTTGACTCTCTAGAGTGCCATTAGCTATAGCTAATCGGGGTGATTAGTCTTCTTAATTTTTGATAAAACTTATTTTCCCATTTATTAATATTGTTAATCATTTTTTATTTCAGTAATTTTTTTAGTGGGAAAAATGTATTTCAGCAACGGAAGTTATTCAAGGTTATTTTTAAAACGAAAATAACAAAACGGATAGATGATGTTGAAAATATTTGTTTTAGAAGGGTGTTACATGCAATTATCCCACAAGATAGACTTCTTTATAAATATCTTGCATAAATTAGAACTACCCTTACAGTTATTAAGAGCTACCAAAAAAATAAAATTTAAAAAACATTTTAGAAATCTCAGTATTTTATATATTTTAAAGCTTTCAAGCATTGATTTCCAACGACTGATGTCTCTATTAGATAATCAGAAATCTATTTCTTGGCTGATGGCCAATAAGTAAAAGGGGACTTTAATGCTCCGCAAGTCGCATGTGATCCCCTTCATTATCAAATGAGAACACATGAAAATTACAAGCATTTTTATTTAAAAAAATTAATCATATTATTACGATCTTTATCATTATTATTATTATTAAAAATTACTTATATTATGGTCAAAATTTATTATGAATTTACAAAAAATTATCTTTATTATTATTACTATTAAAAAGTTTTCATTTTAGGGTGGAATTTTGCAACAATCACCTTGATTCAATGTTTTTTTGTTTATTTTTAATATTTAGTTTAATATAAAAAGATTATTATTGTTTTTTATTTTTAAAATTTAAGTGAGAAATTTATTCTCCCAATTTCTCTCACCCTCTTTCGTGGAACGAGAGAATTAATCCTTAATACTCGAGCATTATCTCCTTTCGAATTTTGCTGATTAATAACAGGAAAAAAAAAATATTTAAATGTTCGAAGTTCTCGTGTCCTAGGCGAAAAAAAAATGGATGACCAGAATTTTACAGTTAGTTTGAAGAAATGAGATTAAATCTTAAGTTAAGTATTGAAAGTTGAATAAAAAAAATGTTAGTTATAAAGTGATTGTTTATAAATTTTTACACCAATGCGGGTGATGTTTTGCATTTTTGAGCTTTCGATAAAATGTATGAAAATAAAGTACGATGACGCTTATGATCCCCTAAATCATCAAATGAGAACACATGAAACCCTAGAACAAAAGTTATTCAGATTGTACTAATGCTTCGTTAAGATCTCAGATGAAGCTCTTGGAAATCACTGTATATGGTTCTTGAGCATAAGATGTATTGAAATCTTACGAGAATATCAAGTCCTCCATATTCCCTTTTAACCCACAACGCGAATTCCTCGATCGAGCCGGCATCTGACACGTCCAGCCGGCGATACTTGACTCCGAGATTCTCTGATTTCAGCGATTCAACTGCCACCCGTCCCTTCTCTGCATCTCTGGATGTGAGTACTACCGTCAATCCAAGCTGCGCGAGTCTCCTAACAAGTGCGAATCCGATCCCCTTATTCGCTCCGGTAACCACCGCCACCGTCCCCTCAGACCACCACCTGCATTCCAGAATTAGCAATATGTGACTAATGCATATGGTTCAGCTAGAATGGAGGACTTACTTTGAAGGAGATGGAGGTTTAGAGTCCATTATTAAGCTTGGAAGGCAACGGGTGAGAGTTGTTGCGAAGGAAGAAAGAGAAGGAGGAGCAGTAATCAAAAGGCGAAGAGGAAGAAGAAGAAGAGACAGGAAGGAAATGAAGAAGAGAGATGAACTTATATATAAAAAAAGAGTTGGGGTGGAGATCCACTTTTAGGATTTTATATGAAACTCGAAGGCGTGGGCCTGATGGAAGTGAGTTTGATATACAACAATTACCTGGAAATCAGAGTCTCGCGGTAAAAATAAGTTGTATTGGTTGAATGTAAAATTGATGTGATGATCGTTGTTTTGGTAATTTTAGCTCTCGATGAAAAATAGATTTTATAAATAAAATAATACTTGATGCAGCGAGAATCCAATATGAGAAATTATGGTGTAAATAAATCAAATACCGAATCAAGACCAAAAAAAAAAGAAAAAAAGAGACCTAATTCAAAACTTAACATGATCAACTATTGACTCAGCAACAACCAGATGGAACTCTAACGGATCGACCCATGTACACCTCAGATGCGAACCCGCAGAGTTCGATCCATGTTTACCTCAGACACCGATGAATAGACATAGTATTTTATCACTCATCACCAAATTTCTATCAGTAATTAGTAATTAAAAGATATAATAAAAATCTCTATTAAAAAAAAAAAAGAGAGAGAGAGTGCGAAGGAAGAAAATTCAGTTGTTATTTTTTTGAATATTTTATTTTTCTAAAGTAAAAAACGATGTTAATTTGAGTGTAATAATATTGTTTACCGAAAAAATTCCATGTGGACGGTGGTATGACTTTTGCGTAAATTGCTGCTCAATTGGAAAAAAAATCATAATCAGACTCACTTCGATGGAAACAAATTAATGGCGACGATACCGATACAAAGATTTTAGTGGCAAATTGACAAATGAGATTCATTTTACATTTCGGTGGACCATATTCAGTATTTGAAGTAGGTCATACTGCGAGACGCGGTTTCCAAGTTGGGTCCTGCAGCTTTATTTTATTTATTTATTTATTTATTTATTTTTTTATTTTTTGAAAAAAAAAATCATATGCAAATAGTAGGCCTGCGCGGAATCTGAACATAGGCACGCTGGCGTGACGTTCTTTACATAGACTAAGTATATTATTTACTATGACTAGTGGGAGCTTTTGGTTAAGTTAACATAAACGCGACACTATTAGCTTTAAACAAGTGTATCAGTTCTTAATGAATTGACGGAGCCCAAACCCAAACCGTCCGAGTTTTCATTAGACAATGGGAGACCAATACGACTCGAATGGATTGCGACGATGTGCCGAAAGACGGATGAAGCGCGGACGCCCCCATTCCGACCCGCTTTCAAAGGAGCATGTGGATCCCGAATGCTGGCCTGATATTCAATCGCTGGTACAGCAATCTTAATTAGAAGGCTTGTCGTCAAAGATGGGTTGACGTCCCACGTCAAGCCACTTTGAGAGTAGAAGCACGAGGATGTAGCATCCATCGCTTGGGCGGCACCCTACGACAAACTGACTTTTGAGTAGAGAAGACACACACGATAGTTTCACACCAAGTACAGATGACAATTTGGGACGCCGGAAACAGGTGTAGACCTAAACGTGATCCGCTTAATAAATTATTGTTCGGTGAAACAATATCAGAGGAAGTCGTACGAGTTGAGAAAGCCTAAGGGAGTTGTGAAATTGTGACTTTCATTTTCTGAGATTTTTATATGGAAGCTGCGAGTTCCCACTTCCGCAATCTATATTTAGTAGAGAAAATGTAAAACAGTGATAGATTGGTGATATAGAATAATAGTAACCTTACGATTTCATTTGTAAATTTGAAACATGTTTGATAGATTGGTGATATAGAATAATAGTAACCTTACGAGTTCATTTGTAATTTTGAAACATGTAATCCTAATTTTAGGAATTTATACGCGAGTTCCAGAATTTAAGGGATACAAATGCAAATATTCATACAGATATAGAGGCTGTACACACAATTTAATAACTTACAAGAGTATATATATATATATATGATAAAATCGATGAAAAATATTGAGTAAGATATGCAAAAAAAACAAATGCACAAATGTCAGATCGTACGTACCCAAGCACAATTGTGCAACCTTGTCGGGGGTACATGTGAGAAAATTCCTGCAAACTTTGAGGGTACAGATATAATTTCATTACTTCATAGGGCATATATTCAAAAATTTACATAGATTGCGTTAGTCTAGGCAGATTTTTAACGGTATACATGTGAAAATGTCCTGAATTACCCAGCTTTCGTACGTTATGTCATGAACTACACAACTTGTTCGCTTTCTGAAAGACTCGGGCAACTTCGGCTCCAAAATTGCCCGAGTCGCAAAAGTGAAATTTAGTTTCGCGACTTCCATCGAGTTTCACAAGTTCTGTAATTTCCGTAAATCAAATCGGAGAAGTCATCGTACTTCCCCGATTTCCGGTTGAATTAAACACTGCCTCGTGTCAACTTCTTCAATTCTCATCAAAATCGGACCCGCCACGTGTGCTTATAGGTTTAACCCATTTAATATAAAAATCACTTTTATTTTTTAAATAAAAAAATTTTAAATTACTGGGGGATTTTCTTGCGAAATGTCGTTTTAAATCCTCCCGGCCCGATATTTTCCTGTTGCCGTTGCGATTTGTTTTGCTGCGAGCAGAGACGGAGTTAGGACTGTACATTCAGTTAAAACCGAATCGAACCGAATCGAATAAATCGAACCGAAATTTTCGAAATTTTGAAAATCCAAAACCGAACCGAACCGAACCGAATAGTATAAAAACCGAACCAGAACCGAACCGAAATATTTCGGTTCGGTTCGGTTATAACCGAATTGCAAATCGAATTTTTACAGGACTTTGGATGAACGGATTTGGTTATTTGCATAAGGGAAAAAAAATTTAGTACAGGATATACATTATGCATACCCTGAATCTGACCCTAATAGGTTAATACCCGGTCCAATTGCAAGTTTGCAAATTGCAACACAATAAATAATCAGTTAATCTTAGTATCTCACATGCCACAATGGCACAACTGCATAAGCAGGAGCAAGACACTTCAAGACTTCAAATGAATTAAGTCTTCAAGTTGCAGGAGCAGCACAGCAGGAGCAGCAGGAGGCTAGGAGCAGCAGCAGCAGGACAATATATAGTAGCAGACTAGCAGTCTAGAAAAAGCAGACAAGCTGCAAAACACTTCAACAGCTCAACTTCATGTAGCAAGACACTTCAAGACTTCAAGTGAATCAAGTCTTCAAGTTGCAGGAGCAGCACAGCAGAAGCAGCAGGAGGCTAGGAGCAGCAGCAACAGGACAATGTATAGTAGCAGACAAGCAGTTTAGCAGAAGCGAGTAATCTGCAAAACACTTCAACAACTCAACTTCATGTAGCAAGACACTTCAAGACTTCAAGTAAATCGAGTCTTCAAGTTGCAGGAGCAGCACAAGAGTAGCATAGCAGGAGCAGCACAGCAGGAGCAGCTGGAGGCTAGGAGCAACAGCAGCAGGACAATGTATAGTAGTAGACTAGCAGTCTAGCAGAAGCGGGCAAGCTGCAAAACACTTCAATAGCTCAACTTCATGTAACAAGACACTTCAAGACTTCAAGTGAATCAAGTCTTCAAGTTGCAGGAGCAGCACAACAGCAGGAGCAACAGGAGCAGCATGACAATGTATAGTAACAGTCTAGCAGAAGTGAGCAAGCTGCAAAACACTTCAACAGTTCAGCAGTTCAACTTCATGTAGCAAAACACTTCAAGACTTCTAAGTTTCAAGTCTTCAACAGTTCAACACTTCAACTTCATACTTGCAGGAGCAGGCGAGCAACAAGACAATGTATATTGTATAGTAGCAGAAGCTGGCAAGCTGCACTGCTGCAGAATACTTCAACAGTTCAACTTCATGCTTGCAGAGTTGCAGGACAATGTACAGTAGCAGGACAATCCTATAACTCTATAAGGCTATAATATCATTCTTACAAGTCAAATAACTCAGCATCAGCAAGCTGCAAGACAATAATTGTAATTATGTGGTTTAGAATAAATATGATCAATTCAGTAATCAGTTAGCATTTGAACTTTGAAGGATTATATCATGCCAAATGGTCCATTAAGAAAAGCTTGAGAAATCTCCTGTAGTCCCGTGTACAGAAGTAACAGAACAGAAGCCAGAACCAGAAGTTCCAACTTCCAAGCAGCATAACGTTACTAGGGTGAAGCCTAAGAAGGAGACAATCGTCCAATCAGTCACTTGCCCACATGCAAGCATAGCATATGGCAATGAGCCAATGATTCAACATCTTCATCGCCTCAAACAGCTTATGAAAAATTCAACAAATATCATTAAAAAAATCATAAAACAATTCCACGAGGGTCATATCGTCATATTCGCCTTATACCATCATATCCAGCATCCCTCTCTGGCTCTCCCCGTGAGCGAATGGTAGGTAGTGGTTGCCTTCACAGGCCATCCAAACAACCATGCCATTGCTACAAGCCTGCAAAGTGAAGAGGACAAAGCCAGAGTAGAGGACCATTGGAACACCTCCGCATCAAAACACCAAAGACAAAAAAACCTCAAATGAAAGCAAAAATTCAAGAGGCTTAGATGGCTTTGATGCATCATCAAAAACGAAGATGTCTCCCCTTAGGCATCAACCTGCTCGGCTGCTCCTACAAAATAATAGTTGGATACATACCTGTCCCTGGATAGTTGGATCATACTGTTGAACCTAAAAAATATAGTAAAATATCATCACAGTAAAAGCAATTAAGAAAATATCAGGTAAGTAGGTAACTGGATAATGAACTAAGGACTGTAAGATCATAACTTCACACATGCACTGATGCTGTGATGTACATGAATGATAAGGATATATAAGAATGAATCTACAAGAGATGACCATAGAAAGTTAGAAACATGAAAAGAAATGCATAAAAAATAAGTAAGCATATTCAAACCTTAAGATGACTTCTCAAAATTCAATGGTTGTGACATCCAATTTCATCTTTATCAACTCTAAAATAAAAAAACCATTCAATGATTATTTGATCATAATAAAAAAAATATACAATGCAATAATAAAAATATTAGCAATGCAAATCTTACCCTCTTGAATCTTTTCAAGTTCTTCCAAACTTTCCTCAACATTGATTTCTATTTTTGAATTTTTAATCCAATCTTGAGTGCAAACGAGAGCTTGTACTAGTGTAGGAGTCAAAGAGCTATGAAAACGATTAAGTATGCGCCCTCCTGTGCTAAAAGCTGATTCAGAGGCCACTGTAGAGATAGATATAACTAATATATCACGAGCCATATGTGACAGAATAGAAAATCTGCAGCTATTCACTTTCCAGAAGCTCAGAACATCAAAGTTTGACTCATTTTTTTTAAGATCCTCCGACAAATACTTGTCTAACTCAGACTTCATTTCATCACCCATGGAACTCTTTTTATGATCAGCAAATAGGCTGCTTAAAATGTACTTACCTGATTGCTTTGGCATACTTGATCCTTCACCAGATGACATTTCTCCCGACTGTAGTCGCATTTTGTACTCTTTGAACAAATCATATACAACTTCATGCAACTTTCTCCTCATCATAACACCTCTTTCACCTTCATACATTTTTTCAACTCCAAACTCAACATATTCTAACTTGCGTCTTGGATCAAAGACAACAGGAACAAAGAAAAGCATATTAATCTTCTCTAGCTCACCCCAATACTTGTCATATTTGTCTTTCATCACAACAGCCATATCTTGGACTTTTGTATCATTGCTGACTTTTCACAGATTCAAAGGAAGGTTAACTTGACAAATTTCATCAAAAAATAAATTACTTGTAACATACATAGAAGCAGAAACTCTAAGAGTTAACTCATAAAAATGCTCTAAGAATGTAATAAGTCGCCTAACATTCTGCCAGTCAAAAGACAGAGGAGTTCCATCTTCATTATTAAGCTCATGACAGAAATTGCTATCTTCCTCTTCAAATTTTTCAAAAGCCCGCTCAAAAGTTTGAGCTGCTTCAAGCATCATATAGGTGGAATTTCACCTTGTGGATACATCCAAACAAAGACATTTTCTACTTTCAATTTTTTCAGTTTCCACGCATTCTTTGAACCTCTGCCATCTTGTTGGAGAATATCTCACATATTTAACAATAGATCTAACCCGAGCAATGGAATCTACCATCTCTTTCAAACCATCTTTCACCACAAGATTAATAATATGTGCTATGCAATGCATATGAATATATTTTCCTTGTGCCAAACAAGTGCCCCAATTCAAAATTTTTTTCTTCAAATAGGAAATAGTAGTATCATTTGAAAAGGCATTATCAACAGTAACAGTAAAAACATTATCAATTCCCCATTCAGAGAGGCATTTTTCAATTGCTTTTCCTATAACTTCACCCTTATGACTTGTAATTTTGCAAAAATTCAAAAGCTTTTTCTTCAAGTTTTAATCAATATCAATATAATGTACTGTGATACACATATAGTTTATATTTTGAATTGAGGTCCAAGTATCAGTGGTCAAACAAACCCTCTGTTTGGACTCTCTGAAATAGTATTTCAACTTTACCTTTTCATCATGGTAGAGTTGAAAACAGTCTCTAGTCATAGTCCAACGTGAAGGCATTCGAAATCTAGGACAAGTTTGAGATATAAAGTATTGAAAGCCTTTATGTTGCACAAAACTAAAAGGCAGTTCATCTACAACAATCATGTGTGCCAATGCTTTTCTATTTTTTTCTTGATCAAACTTCCAGCTAGTTAGCATAGACTCATTTGCTACTTCTTTCTGAATAGGTTGCATAGCAAGTTATGTTTGATGTGTATCAACATTATATGGATATTGCTTGCATTGATTCATGTGATGTCTAAGAGAAGAAGTACCATTTTTTTTGAATCACAAAAAAATTCATTATCGCAGTAGTTGCATCTGGCTTTGGTTGACTTGCCCGAGTCTGTTAACTTTGTGTAATGATCCCATACAGCTGATCGTGCTGCCATTCTTTCTCTCGGCATTGGAGTCTTTGTACTGCACGTAGATGCATTGTCCTCATTTGAAACTTCGATAGCCATAGGCGTAAAACTTTCCTGAGAAGTAGAAATTGGTATTGGACTTGGAATAACTAGATTTATGTTTGAAAGCTGCTGACTATCATCCTCGTTCAACATCTGTCAATAGAAAAATACAGAATTACAGATTAAATCGTATGAAATCAAAAAATCCTAATTTAATTTCACAAAATTCAACCCTAACCTTGCAATTTGATCCCGATGATGCCGTTGTAGAAAATGAGATATTGAAGCTCAGAGCCTCGAAAGGCTAGTCACAGAGAGATATTGAGGCGTCGGGAGTCAGAAGCCTCAGAGGAGGAGGGGGGTCCGGGGGTGGACGAAAGCGATGCCACCGGGGATGAAGGAGAAGAAAAATTGGGAGTTCGGAACTGAGGATTTACTGATCTAACAATAAAATCGTATGAAATCAAAAAATCCTAATTTAATTTCACAAAAAATCAACCCTAAATTTCATAATTTCCGAAATACTCTCAACTTGCAACTTAATCCGTTGTAGAAAAATGAGAGATTGAAGCTCAGAGCATCGACCAGAGAGATTTGAGGCGTCGGGACTGAGAGTCAGCCCTCAGAGGAGAGGAGGAGGGGGGTGGTCCGGGGGTGGACCGTGGACGAAAGGGTTAACAATAAAATCGTATGAAATCAAAAAATCCTAATTTAATTTCACAAAAAATCAACCCTAAATACTCTCACCTTGCAGCTTAATCCGTTGTAAAAAAAATGAGAGATTAAAGCTCAGAGCGTCGACCAGAGAGATATTGAGGCGTCGGGGCTCAAAGCCTCAGAGGAGGAGGGGGGTCCGGGGGTGGACGAAAGCGATGTCACCGACACGGCGCAGCACCGCAGCTGCAGGGATGAAGGAGAAGAAAAATCGTCAGTTCGGAACTGAGGATTTACTGATCTAATAATAAAATCGTATGAAATCAAAAAATCCTAATTTAATTTCACAAAAAATCAACCCTAAATTTCATAATTTCCTAAATACGCTCACCTTGCAGCTTAATCCGTCGTAGAAAAATGAGAGATTGAAGCTCAGAGCGTCAACCAGAGAGAGGCATTGGGACTCAGAGCCTCAGAGGAGGAGGGGCAGTCCGGGGGTGGACGAAAGCAATGTCACTGACACGGCGCAGCACCGCAGCTACAGGGATGAAGGTGCAGCACCGCAGGTTCGTGGCGGTGAGAGCGAGAGCGGCGAGAGTGAGAGCGAGAGGCGATCGGGAATTCGGGATTAGGGTTAGGGCTGAAATGAGAGGCGAGAGCGAGAGCGGCGAACCGCTCTGAGAGAAAGCGATAATATATAGGGCTGTTTGAGCCGATTAGCCCAAAACCGAAAACTAACCGCAATATATAGGTATATATATAATTTGGTTCGGTTCGATTTTTACGATTTTTCAAAATCAAAAACCGAAACTGAACCGAATTTTTTAATTTTTTTTTTCAAAATCGAGCCGAACCGAGAACCGAATAACCCAAACCGAATTAGTTATTCGATTTCGGTCGGTCAGTTAATTCTGTTTTAACCGAATAATGCACAACCCTAGACGGATTATCGCGATTAGGCTTTCCGTCCGCGGCGTGATTTATAACGGCGAAACAAGAAGTGACTATGGATTCGCCGTAAGAGAAAGAAACTGTTCATCTTCTCCGTCATCTTGAGTTTGAATAGTCACAAAATTAAGATTTTTCTTTTTCCCCTTTCCTCTCTTGTTTTTATGAATTGTTAGTTTAATTTGGTGTTAAAATTTTAGGAAATTATTTTTTTGAAATAATTAATTTTGCTGGGATATTCGTATTGTAGACTTTAACCTAATATAATACTAAAATTTTTAGATTTGTCTTGATGCTTAGATTATAACATGTTAATGTGATTACCTTCAAGTCGAGATTCTTAAAATATTTTGGGATGCTATTGTTAAAGACTAAAATGTTATCCTACCATGTTTTCATCTGATATTGTTTCATCCTTACTCATGTCAACGGAGTTTGATTATTCATTTATAAGTTTTGATCATGGGCTTAGTGTGGTTTTAAGCATAATGTCAAATAAAATATGTGATCCATCTCATTTAATGCTTATAGAATAAGAAACATAAGGTCAAAGGAGGTTCAGTTGGACTAGTATTTAATAAGATTTTTAGTTTCAATCAAAAATACGTTTTAGTTTTGAACTAACATCAAATATTTTAATCTAAAATTTGATTTCAAAATTTTAAAATATATTATTTAATTATATATGTTATTTTTATATTGTGGGATCGAAATTAACTACCTGGGTAGCAGAGATTTTGAGGAGCAATTTCGAATCCCAAATCAAAATTTATTTTAATTTAATGTGAATTATTAAATATTATGAAAATATTAACTTTCAATAGGTGCAAATCCCTATTATCAATTATTTTGATGATTGTCAGAAACATCTTAAATCGAGAAACTTAGTTAATAAAAATAGAAACAAAAAAAGGAGAAAGCATTTATTTATTTTGAGAAATAATACATGGTTTAAGTGAGAACATATCCTTACTTCACAACAAAATTTGACATAAAATTATAGAAAACATAAAAGAAATGAAGAAAGCAAAAGAAAAAGGACAAAGAAGAAATTTTGATGTGTGTTACTGCTCCACTCCCCCTGTGCTGGACCGCGTGATATCCCACCCGAACCATGGAAGAGAATGAGAGAAATTTGAAATATTTTTAATGACTCTGAGCATTGACGATAACTTCATGATTTGAAGTATTTCCATTAGCTAATAAAGTATCGGCGATAACTTCTTTTGGGTTTGTTGAAATATTTTCACAGCTAATAAGCCATAGGTGATAACTTCATTTAGGTTGGAGTGTTCCCGTTAGTCGATGAGGCATTGGTGATAACTTTATTTACTTTCAAGTATTTCTATAGTCAATAAGGCGTAACTGATAACTTTTTAATTTTTTATTTTTGAAGTGTTTTCATAACTAATAAGGCGTAAGCGATACTTTTTTTAAATTTTAAAGTGTTTCCATAACTGACAAGACATAAACGATAACTTTGTTACTTTTTTTTTGAAGTGTTTCCATAACTAATAAGGTATAAGCAGTAACTTTTTTGATTGGATAACGTTATCAACGGATTATGAGTTGTGTATAGTTTGAAGATGCGTCGTTAATGATTTCTGAGATTTACTAGCTTGAGGAACGCATTACCAACTACTTGTAGGGTTATCTAGTTTGAAAAGACGCATCGTCAGCTGCTTGTGAAGTTGACTAACTTGGAAAAAACGTGTCGTTAACTGTTTATAGGGTTGCCTAACTTGAATTATGACCAATAGCTGTGAGCGTATTGTTGGTTGATTTCATTGATTTGGTAGCATCACAGACAGCTTAGGAGATTGGGTATAACTTTGAAGTATGGATGATAGACAACTTTAAGCATATTGGCAATTAATTTCTTTGATTTGACAGTATCACCAATGACTTATAGGAATAAGTATAGCCTGAAATGTGACCAACAACTTGAAACGTGTTAGGCTATTAACTTTTTTGGTTTGGCAGCATCACCAACGATTTATGGAGTTGAGTATAACTTGGAAGTATGACCAACAACTTGGAGCGTGTTAACCATTAACTTCTTTTGAACAAGGCGTTGTGACTGGCTGACTAAGTAAGTTCAAGTCTTCTTTAGTTCAGTTTGATTTAAAACATTGCTAATGCTTTTAAGTTGGCTTAGCTTAGAAGATGCATCATCAATGACTTCTGGGATTGACTAACTTGAATTGTGGCCAACGTCTTTAAACATATTGATAATTAATTTCTTTAGTTTGATAGCATCACTAATGACTTATGAAGTTGAATAAGTATTATTGCTTCGCTTTTATAGCACATTTAACTCAGTTTGACCTTATTTAGTTCTATTAAAACTAATTCAGGTCCAAGTGGAGGTGATATTATCCTTTGTTCATAGCATTAGAGTATTACCGAAGTTTCAATACTCTCAATGTGACTCAATTTGACCTTATTTAGTTCTATTCGAATTAATTTTGGTTTAAGTTAGGATGGTAACATCACTCATTATTCATGGTCTTAGGTATCATTTGATTCGATATTAGGACCAGGATCAAGGTCAAGACTAATGAACCACTTTTATAAACAAATATCTTTTTATCAAAATTAACTCTACAATAATTTAATGTTCGAAAAATTATTTATTTTTTATAATAATTTAATTTAATAACAGTGTAAAATAAGTAATATTAATTTTATAAGAATAAAATAATTCTGAAAAATTCTGTTCCTGATCCTAATCTCAAACCAAACAGTTCCTTAGAGTATTGTTGAGGTTTCAACACTTATAGTAAAACTTGACTTGACCATATTTAGTTCCATTGGGCCTAACGTGGTTCGGGTTTAAGCTCGAATTTGTTTAGCTTGAGTCAAGTTTGATCTTATATTAGGCTTTTATAGAGTCTGGCTTTGCATCTTGATAGACTTTGGTTCAAGTTTCAGTCAATTTTAGTTAGACTTGGTTTCAGTTCAAGCTCAGTCTAGTTTGGTTTTGTTTTAAATTCACATTTGCCTTATTAATTTAGACTTATTTTAACCTAATTAAGGTTTGATTTGAGTTTAGCTCAATCCAAATTAGATTTGATTTGAACTCAACGTGATTTGAATTGATTTAGATTAACACAATTTGAATTTTTAGAATCCAGTTCAATTTAGATTTTAGTCTATTTGTTTGATTAATTTATATTCATTTGAGTCAACTTGACATTTGTCCATTTGTTGTGATTGAGTTGAAGCTTAATATGATTAAGTTAGTTTATGTCAAGCAATTTATACTTAGTTGTTTATGATGATTTTAGGCGAATCCGTAATCTGACTTAAATTATGCGAATCCAAAGGATGACTTAGTTTGTGAGCTTAAAAGTTGGCTTAATGCAAACCCGAGTGTTGACTGGGTGTGAGTTCAAAAACTAGCTTAGTTGTGAGCTCGAAAGCTAGTTGAGGTACGAGTCTGAAGAATAGTTGAGTGCAAATCCAAAAGCTAGCTTAGATGTGAGCCCAAAAATTGGTTTGGTGAGAGCCCGAAGGCTGGCTAAGATGAAAGCCCAATGGCTGGCTGATGCGAGCCCGAATTTTAGCTGATGCAAGCTAGAAGGCTGGCTAGGATTCGAGCCCGAAGATTGGCTTAGATTTGATCCCAAAGGCTGGATAAGTGTAAGCCTGAAGGCTGATTTAGATGCGAGTATGAAGGCTAGTTAAGTGTGAGCCCAAAGACTAGTTTGGACATGAGTCCAAAGACTAGCTAAGTGAGAGCCTGAAAGCTAGCTTAGACATGAGCATGAAGACTGGCTTGGGTGTGAACCCAAAGACTGGTTATGTCTAAGCCCAAAGGCTAATTTAAGTATGAGTCCAAAGTCTAACTTGAAAGTGAGTTCGATGGCTGACTATGTGTGAGCACAGAGGCTAGCTTGGATGCGAGCTCGAAAGCTAACTGAGTACAAGCCTGAAGGCTAGTTAAATGCAAGCTCGAAGGTTGGCTTAGATGTGAGCTCGAAGGCTAGCTTGGGTGCGAGCCCAAAGGCTAGCTTGAATGTGAGCTCGAAAGTTGGCTAAGTGCGAGCCTAAAAGCTGGTTATGGGTGCGAGCCCAAAGGCTGAATTGGATGTGAGCCCGAAGGCTGGCTAAGTGTGAGCTCAAAGGCTAGCTTGGATGCGTGCCCAAAGGCGGGCTATGGATGCGAGCCTGAAGATTGATTAAGATACGAGCGCAAAAGTTACTTGAGTGCAAGCCTGAAAGTTGGCTAAGATGCGAGCCTGAAGGCTAGCTTGGTAAGAGCCCAAAGGCTGGATTAGATACGAGCTCGAAGGCTGGCTAAGTGCAAGCTCAAAAGTTAGCTTAGATGCAAGACCGAAGGTTGACTAGATATGAGTCCAATGGTTGACTCAGATGTGATAAGAATTCGCTATCATCATTGCCATCTTCGAAAGGCCACGAGTTATTGCAGCGGGATCACAGAGTTCACAATTTTCATCGTCGTCTTTAAGGAATTGTAGATGGCTGCAGTGGGATCATGGAATTTGCCATATTCATTATCTTCTTCGAGGGACTTTGGCTCACGCTTGGATGTGAGCCCAAAAATTGGTTTGGTGTGAACCCAAAGGCTGGCTAAGATGAAAGCCCAAAGACTGGCTAATGCGAGCCCGAATTTTAGCTGATACAAGCTGGAAGGCTGGATAGGATTTGAGTCTGAAGGTTGGCTTGGATTCAATCCCAAAGGTTAGTTAAGTGTAAGCCCGAAGGCTGGTTAAGTGTAAGCCCAAATGCTAGTTTAGACAAGAGTCCAAAGGCTAGCTAAGTGCGAGACTAAAAGCTAGCTTAGACGCGAGCATGAAGACTGGCTTGGGTGTGAGCCCAAAGAATGGTTACGTTTAAGCCCAAAAGCTAATTTAAGTGTGAGCCCAAAAGTCTAATTTGAATGTAAGTTTGAATGCTGGCTATGTATGAGCACAGAAGCTAGCTTGGATGTGAGCTTGAAAGCTGACTGAGCACAAGCCCGAAAGCTAGTTAAGTGTGAGTCTGAAGACTGACTTAAATGCGAGCCCGAAGGTTGGCTTGGGTGTGAGCCTGAAGACTAGCTTGGATGTGAGCCCGAAAGTTAGTTAAGTGCGAGACTAAAAGCTGGTTATGGATGCGAGACAAAAACTGACTTGGATGCGAGCCCGAAGGCTGACTGAGTGTGAGCTCAAAGGCTAGCTTAGATGTGAGCCCAAAAACTGGCTATGGATGTGAGCATGAAGATTGGTTAAGATACAAGCCCGAAAGCTGCTTGAATGCAAACCTAAAGATTAGCTAAGATGCGAGATTGAAGGCTAGCTTGGTGAGAGCCCAAAAGTTGAATTAGATACGAGCTCGAAGGCTAGTTAAGTGCGAGTTTAAAAGCTACCTTAAATACAAGACCGAAGACTGACTAAATATGAATCCAAAGATTGACTCGGATGTAATAAGAATTCGTCGTCTTCATCGTCATCTTCGAGAGGCCACAAAATATGGCAGCGGGATCACAGAGTCCACAATTTTCATTGCCATCTTTAAAGAACTGCGGATGGCTGTTGCAGGATCATGGAGTTTGCCGTCTTTATTATCTTTTTCGAGAGACTATAGGTGATCATAATACAGAGAGAGAAAGAGAGATGGCTGCTCTATTATTCTTCTTACTTAGCTTTATTATTCTTCTTCTTCCCTCTGTCTCCTCTCGTCCTCTTCCATCAGGTTATCAAGCTGCTCTGACCCCTGCTTCTCCTCGCCCTGCACGCTCATTGGCTTGCATCACTCCACTACAAATCAGCTATTCCTCCTGAGTCCACCACCGGCGAACCTCCTCCAACCCTACACGCCATTGGATTCCAAACCTATTGCTGCTGCTAGAGGAACCCGAGACCATGTAGCTGTCCAGCTTGTGCCCTAGGTCCACACCACCCAAGCCACTGCCCACCGTCGTCACCGCTGCTATGATCGCCCCATGAGCGCCATCGATGCGCAGCCAAGCCATCATAGCCGAGCGCCCAACCGCCCAGCCTTGATGTTGTCCGAAAATCGCCTCCACCACTCTGACCACGGTCGATCATTGACGCCTCAGGAGCCGTCGCCGGAGAGGCCTGCTCCTCCTCGCTCCACCGAAGTCACCACAGGCCAAATCTAGCCTTAGACCACCGGATCCCGCCGGAGAAGAGGGATGACGGGGCGTCCTCCGCCCCACAACAGCAGCAGGTGGCCGAATCGGGCCGAAGGAGGGTGCGGAGCCTCCCGCCCCGTCGCGGGCGTGGCTGGCCAGATCCAACCAGATTTGGTCAGAGAAGGAGACCGAGCCGAGAGCGGCCCGGTGGGGGGAATCAAAGAAAAAAAATGAAGTTAGGGTTGGGCACAAGTCGCGGGGAAGAAAGGAAAACAAAAAAAATTTAAAAAAGGAAAAAAAGTTTTTTTCCAAAAAAAAAAAGAAAAAAAAGGTAGCCATGTGAGCAGAAGGAGACATGGAATTGAAGAAAAAAAAAGAAAATTATCCAAAAAAATTTATGTCTCACCTCGATTTCTATGTTATCATCACCATGACCACACACGATCCTTAACATATTGACGAACTTTATCAATACCGCAGTCACTCATAGTCTCTCGAACACGGCGGTGAAAACAACGAATTTCATGATCTCATCATCACCACTTGTAGTCTCTTAAAGATAGCGATGAAGACGGTAAATTCTTGACTTTACTGAGGCCATTTGCGACCCTTCGAAAGCGGCGGATCTCCATCATGTAATTAGCCTTCGAGTTTGCATCCAAACTAGCCTCCAGATTTGCACCAAATCAGTCTTTGGGCTCGGACCCAGCCAACATTCGAGCTCACATCTAAGTCAGCCTTCGAGTATGTTCTTACCCAGCCTTCAAGCTCACATCCAAGCAAACTTTCGGGCTGGCACTCAGCTAGTCTTTGGGCTCGCACCCAGTCAGCCTTCGGGCTCATATTTAGCCAGTCTTTGGGCTCTCATATAAGCCAGTCTTCGGATTTTCCCTTAATCGGTTTTCGAACTCACACTTAACTAGCCTTTAAACTCGCATTCAAACTAGCCTTCGGGCTTGTACCAAGCAACCATTTGGGCTCACACTTAACTGGCCTTCGGGCTTGTATTTAAGTCAGTCTTTAGACTCGCAATTATCTAGTTTTCGGGCTTGTATCTAAATCAGTTTTCAGACTCGCATCCAAGTTAGTCTTTCGGGTCTGCACTTAGTTAGCTTTCTGGTTCACATCTAAGCTTGACCTTCAATGTTGATTCTTTTGATATAACAATCATCTAGTTGTTGACTATTGCATGACTTGATCTAAGGGTCTTGTACATAAAACACTTGATGAGTTTGACGAGCAAGAATATAAAACTCGTCGAAACATCAATGTACTTATATATGAAATGATGAAAATTCACCAATATGTAATCAAATTCATATTTATTGATTATGACATTATTATCCACCTAATCACACTTGAACAATATGAATCTAAGTTCATTATTATACTGGAGCTCAATAATATCCGTTAAAACCCCATAAAATATAACATCTTCTATCGTAGGGTTCATACAATCCTTGCTTACAAAGCTTTTTGTGCCTTTAGAGTTATACTATGTTCTAAGTTTGTGGACTCATCTCATGATTCTCAGTATGAAATCTAAAATCATTCATGACATAGCCCAAGAATCTCGTTGTCCATTTGTCAAATTTGACAGTTGGAAATGCGATATCTTTAGGTATATCTTAAGTCTTGTTGAGTCTTTCCAAATTAGTAGCCTACCATAATGATAATTAATTGATTAAAAAAATATTATAAGAAAATTTGTAGATTATGTCTCGTCTATACTTACATGATCTTGAAACAACTTAAGAAACATGTCATTACAAATCTTTAGTGTTTAAATTTCACCACAACACCATTTACCTACCTTTATAGTTTGGAGGTGTTCCCTAATAGACAAAATCAAATTAAAGACTTATTTAATAGGCAAATAAGCTATGGTGCATTGCTTTGAAATCGTTTTATATAGAAACTTATGTGCGATGTACATCAATACTGTCTAAATTGAATGACATATATATACTACCCATTGTAGCTCACCCAGATAATGAACTTCTTGTACTGTACCACTAGGACAACCAACCCAACCATTAGACTCGCCTTAATGATTTTGTGAAGGTGGACTGAAGTTTGACTCCAAGTCATTTACATACCTTGAACAAAATATCATATATTCTTTAGCTAGATATTGTTATGCTATTAAACCTTCTAGATGTATTCAATTTCGCACATAATTCTTGAGTTTTAACATATGTCTAATTGAAATTAAATTTTTTTTGTATGAGTATATATTGTAAAGGAATATTATAAAGGATGACAAGAAGTTTAAATTTTATCTCTCGATGGGATATATTGAACGATATTGCATTGACTAACTATTATCTCTTTCGCTAGATGAATAGGTAAATGCACCATGATATAAAAAAAAAGGAGGAAGAACCTTTTGAGGTGGAAAAGAGTTAGGACAAGCCTAAATTGTAAAGGTTCGTAGTCACATGCTCGTCCAACTCTTGAGTATAATTGTTTGAATAAACTGTTCATTTCAATTAATGATCTAGTCACATTCTTAGGTAAACAATTCCTCATTGCAATTGGAAGTAATTATTGCATCAATAGCCATCAATCATAACTCTTGAGACTAAACACAACTGGTCCTTCGTATTCACACATCTAGATATATTTGATGCATAACTATTAGACATTTTCACATTCTTCAAAACACTCATAAATATGTCTTATTTTGTTTACTTATGATAAATGGAGCAAGAAGGATATATATTTAAGTGTATTTGTCTTGGGGATGAAGTGTCCTTCTTATGCCAATAACATTAAGATCTAGTGATGCATTCGAATTGTCTTTCAATTAATTTACAGTATCTAACAATATTCATATCAGATTTTTAAGGAAATTTTTCTTAGTGTTCCTTATATCAAGTTTGTGGTGAGTACAATAAATCAAAAAACAGGCATTTCTTTTTCCGATTGCTTCTAATTTAAATTGGGTGAACCGTAAATTCAACCAATTTCGAAAAATTAGGAAAATTGATTGAATTAATAAATTTTAGTATTTGGATATATTTTTATAGTAAAAAAGAAAATTATTAATTTACTTAATTTCGTGATTTTGGTTGTTTGGAATGTAAATAAAAATCAACGAATTTCGTCAATTTTTAAAATTCTGATATTTAGTTGAATTTGAAATTGAAGATATGATCACCAAATTCTAAATGGGTGAGATTACCCTCATTTTTTTAACCTTATCTATATTTAATTTTAAAATAAATATTAATATTAAATTAATAAATTAATCAGACATATTTTTGTGATTAAAAAAATAAATAATATTATAATTGCATATTTATAATATTTAATTTTTTATAAAAAATAGGATAATTTTTTAAACAATATTCAATCAATAAAATATTTTTTAACATAGAAGTAGTTAATTTGTAAGTATCAACATATAGCATAAAATAGATTCACATACAACATATAATATATAGACATACAATCGACCTTTAAAATATAATATACAACTCAGAAATCGACACATTGTCAGTTTTTAAAAAGAGAATACAACATATGCATATAGAACCATTATATGTAGAATATAAAATAAATAGTTATAGTATATAAAAAGTTACAATATACTAAAGTCAATAATTAAGCTTCATCAGTAGCATAGATAAAGTCAATAAGTTCAAAATATACTTATAATAAAATATCATATCACAACTTCTGGTCGAGAAATTTTTTCAACCATTCAACCCTAGCATTATCGTCCATGTCTTCCATGAAAGTCATGTTATTGGCATCATCATCGTGTAAGTGCCTATAAACAATCTTCAAGAATGATACACTAAAACGTCCTTTGAATCGATTTAGTATGGAGTACAAATTTTTCTTCCACGAATCCCTCGCACACGCCTTCCATCAACTCTACAACCAGTTCATCGTTCAATGTATTTCCCTTCCGTTTTCGTACCTTGGAGCTATCACGAGAACTAGTTGCTTGTGCATTGTCTTTAGAGTTGATTGCGACATTGTTTCCTTCTTGAGTTGTGTATATGCTTTGCCTAGAACTACCAAGAGCATCAAAATCATCATCCCCTACTGTTTGTTGCTCTACTGTTTGTTGCTCTTCCACCTCTACATCTCTACCTGGCTCCCCTCCAAAATCATTGTAGCATGATTTTGCCATATTATCAGTAGCAGAATCCATTCCACAGATAAGGAGCAACTCATCATACAACAGAATTAGTTTGTTGAGGAATTGATCAAAGTTTTTAACCTTCTACATAATTTATTTTGGTCAAATATGAAAAATATGTAATATTTCAAAGATAATTTTGTAATTTTGTAAAATAAAATTTTATTTTGACTTACATTTTTGATGTTGAGATATACTTGTTCAGTGGTAGTGATTATCTTATCAATGTCATTTTAGCCCACCCCGTTGTAGTCTCTTAACTTAATGATTATCGCTGCATGCTTATTCAAGGTTCTATAATGACCATCAATATTATCATTAGTAAAATTACTATTGAATTGGGCATTAACAGCAGTAGCAGCTATCACGAATACAGGCAAACTCTTATCCTACTTTAGCCCGGCATTCACTTGCTCGACAAGGAATCTAATGAGAAACTAAGATTCCCTCTTTTACTAAATCTTATGAGATTTATGTGTCCTTGATGATTTTGCTTTCTAGATTCCTTCTGCATTCTTTTGTGTCTCAGCAATAACAAGACTCAAATTTTGACTCATTGAGTCAGTCATCAACTGGGAGTCAACATCTTCAAGATTGAAAAACTCCATCTCTTACAGAAAAAAATAAACTTTTCAGCAAATAAAGATGTATAGAATTATAACAAACAGTAATACCAATAACAGTCAACAAGCAAGTGTCAAATAACTCATTATAGAAAGTTTAAAACACAGATAATATAATAAAACACATGTTCACATAAGGAAGAAGCCTAGTTATTATTGTAATCCTCTCATATCTCAGTAGCTAATTGATCCCTCAACTGAATCTACTTCTGGTTCTCTTCTCGTTGCTCTCTGAGGGTGGAATCTGTATACAATGACTCCTCTTCTTCATCAAAACTATTTTCATCTTCATCTAACATCAATTCTACAAGTTTCTTGTTCAACAATTCATCATAAGGATCAACTGTAAGGATGTAGTTGTGTAGGACACAACATACCAAAACCAAATCAACCTAAGTGCTGAATGAAAAGAATGGAGTTTTGACCAGTATGCTGAGTCGGTTCTTCAATATACCAATAGCACGTCCAATTTTGGACCTTAATGACGCATGTCGGTAATTAAATAACTCCTTTGCATTTTGTATTGTACGTCCGACATGTTCTTTCATATAGTACCTGACACCTCATATGGTGTTATAAAACTAGTCATTGTCGTATAGCCGACATCGACAAGATAGTATTTGCCTAAAATCAACATAATACAATCAAAATAAAATCCAGTTAAATGCCAAACTATTTATAACTTACAAATCTTACCTTCTATTTGTCTCAGTCCACTGGGCGCAGGTCGAGTAATACCATCTTTCAGAACAATGAAGTCATTCGCCGATCACTCTTAACTAGTCAAGACATAAAGAAACCTAAGTTCAACATCATTATCCATCGATCGAAATTACTAAACAATAATAAATTTAAGTTTAATATACACATGCTTATTACTAAATTTATATCAAGTAAAAAAAAGACATTATAGATTAGGAGCTAAAGACATAATTATAGATAAAACTAAACATATACAGATTCACAATGCTAAAATAAACTGAATCTAACCATTTTCCAAGCACGACTACTTTTCAAAATCATGAACTTACATGAACTGAACCTAACCAATTTTAATACATGAGTATTTTCTAAAGTCATGAACATTTTACTAAAATAAGCTGAATACTCTTCGATCGGCGTAGATCAAAGATGGAGAAAACTAAGAAGAATATAGGATTAGTACTTGGAGCTTGGCGCCTGCTCCGATCTCCGGCGAGGATGGCTGTTGCGATCATGGGGGGAATGCTGGTTGTAGAGGATCAACGTGGATTAGAGATCGAAGATCGAAGATGGGAAAAAATGAGAAAAATATATGATGAAGTACCTGGAGCTTAGCACCTGCTCCAATCTCTAGCGAGGATGGCTGCTGCGATCACGGGGGGAATGCTTGCTATAGAGGATCAGCGCAGATTAGAGATTGAAGATCGAATATGGGGGAAAATGAGAAGAATATAGGATGCAGTACCTGGAGCTCGGCACCTGCTCCGATCTCCAGTGAGAATGGCTGCTGCGATCACAGAGGGAATGCTTGCTGTAGAGGATCAGCGCAGATCAGAGATTAAAGATCGAATATCGAAAAATGAGAAGAATGTAGGATGCAGTACCTAGAGCTCAACGCCTATTCTGATCTCCGGCGAGGATGGTGTTGGAGCTCGGCACCTGCTCTGATCTCCAGCAAGGACGCCTGTTGTGATCACCGACGAAAACGCATGCTGCACAGAATCAGCGCAAATCAGATAATAGCAGAGATCAAGATCAAAGTTGGAGACGGAGAAGAAAAGCTCGGGACGGTGATGCGTGGTGAAGAAGATTGATGCTGGGGACAGTGATGGGAACACAGCACTGCATTGAAGAAGATTAATCAAAGACAGAGAAGAAAAGCTTGTGACGGTGATGTGTGGTGAAGATTGAAGCCAGAGATGGAGAAGAAAAGCTCAGGACGGTGATGCGCAGTGAAGAAGATCGATGCCAGGGATGGTGATAGAAACACAGCACAGCAGTGAAGAAGATCAATCAGAGATGGAGAAAAAAAGCTCTGGACGGTGACATGCAGTGAAGAAGATCGATGCTGGGGATGGTGATGGAAACACAACACAGCAGTGAAGAAGATCGATGGGAGACGGCGAAGAAAATCTCGGGACGGTGATGCGCAGTGAAGAAGATCGATGCCAGGGACAGTGATGGGAACACAACACAACTGTGAAGAAGATCAATCGGAGACGAAGAAGAAAAGCTCGAGACGGTGACACGCGGTGAAGAAGATCAAAGCCGGAGACGGAGAAGAAAAGCTCGGGATGGTGATGTGCGGTGAAGAAGATCGATGCGGGGACGGTGATGGGAATATAGCACAGCAGTGGAGAAGATCGATCGAAAATAGAGAAGAAGCTCGGGATAGTGACGCGCAATGAAGAAGATCAAAGCCGGAGATGGAGAAGAAAAGCTCGAGATGGTGATACACAGTGAAGAAGATTGATGCCGGGGACGGTGATGGGAACACAACACAGCAGTGAAGAAGCTCGGGACAGTGAAGACGGAGAAGAAGCTCGGGACGGTGATGCGCGGTGAAGAAGATCAAAGCTGGAGACAGAGAAGAAAAGCTCAGGACAGTGACGCACGGTGAAGAAGATCGATGTCGGGGACGGTGATGGGAACACAACACAACAGTGAAGAAGCTCAGGACGGTGAAGACGGAGAAGAAGCTTGGGATGGTGATGGGAATGAAGGCTGAAATTAGGGTAAGAAATTCTCAATTCCTCACCAATTTCAGGATGAAATCACTATTCCCACGTGTTGGTGGGACCCACCCAATTCAATCCCTAATTGTAAATTCTAAGCTTCTTAGATTGGAATTCAAACTAGTAATTCGAAATTATTGGAATTGCAAATTCACAGAATTTTAGAATTTATATTGACATCCAAACACTAGAATTGGGGGAATTGGATCTCCAATTCTCCCAATTTCCTCAATTCGGGCTATTTGGAATTGATCCAAACAGCCCCTTGGTGAGGGAGAAACAAGGAAAGGAAAAATAAAGGAATAAAATATAAAAAAGGAGTTCCCGTGAAAAAAATAGATTTTTTCTTTGACATTATGACCTCGACATTGCTATTTGTAGTCTTTCGAAGACCACGATAAAGACAACAAACCCATGATCCTACTATGATCACCCCTCAATCCCATAAAGGTGGTGATAAAGACGATGTACCCATGATCTCACCATGATCACTTACAGTCCCTTGAAGATGACAATAAAAATGGTGAACCCATAATCCCATTATGACCACCTGTGCTCCCTTGAAGATGGAGATGAAGATGGCCTTTGGGTTCACACTAAGCCAATCTTCGGACTCACATCTAAACTAGCTTTTAAGCTCACATCAAAGTTAGCCTTTGGGCTCATACTTAACCAGCTTTCAGACTCACATCAAAGTTAATTTTTGGGCTCGTACTCAACCAGCCTTCAAGCTCACATCTTAGCCAACCTTCGAATTCATATCCAAGCCAGTCTTTATACTTGTACTAAGCTAACTTTCGGGCTTGCACTCAACTAGTCTCTGGGCTTGTATCAAAACCAACATCAGACTCACAATAAGCCAAGCTTCAAATTTGCATCTAAGTCAGCCTTTAAGCTCACACTTAGCTAGTCTTTAGGCTCACATCCAAATCAATCTTCGAGTTTGCACTCTACTAGCCTTTGGGCTTGTACTTGGCCAACTTTTAGACTAGCATTTTAGCCAGCTTTCAAGCTCACATCTAAGTCAACCTTTACGCTCGCACTCAGTCAATTTTCGGGTTCGCATCTAAGTCAACCTTTGCACTCATACTTAGTCAGCCTTTGAGTTCGCACTCAGCTAACCTTTGGGTTGGAATCCAAGCGAGCATTTGGACTCGCACTTAGCTAATATTTAGGCTCACACTCAATTAACCTTCAAGCTCATGTTAAGATAGTCTTCATGCTCATGCTTAGTCAACCTTCGAGCTCACACTCAGCTAGCCTTTGAGCTTGTACTCTATCAGCCTTTAGACTCACACTTAGCAAGTCTTCAGGTTCTCACTCAACCAACATTTGGGCTTACATCCAAGTTAGCCTTTGGACTCACACCAGCGATCCTTCGGGCTCTCACTTAGCCATCTTTCAGGCACGCATCCAACCTAGCCTTTGAACTCATACTTTGCTAGCCTTTGAACTCGCACTTAGTTAGCTTTTCGATTCGTACTTAGCCAGCATTTGGGTTTGTATTCAATTAGTCTTTGGGCTTGCACTTAGCTAACATTTAGGCTCGCACTTAGCTAGTTTTTGTGCTCACACTCAGCCAGCCTTCGAGCTCATATTCCAACTAGCCTTCAGGCTCGTACTCAACCAACCTTCAGGTTCACATCTAGGCGAGTCTTCGGACTCACACCTAGTTAGCTTTCAGGCTTACACTTCTAGGTCAGCTTACAAACTAAACTAACCTTAGATTCGCACATTCAAAGTCAGGTTATAGGTATACTTAAAATTATTATAAATAACCAAGGATCCTTAAATCAAATAATTTCATATAAAGTAACTCAATTATATTGTAATTGAACTCAATCAAAATAAATGAACAAAGGCCAAGTTAGCTCAAATGAACCTAAATTAATTAAATAAATAGACTAAAAACTACACTGAGTTAGGCTCAAGGTCTAATCCGGTTCAAGTTGGGCCAATTCAAAATCAAGTTGAATATGGATTGAGCTAAGCTTAAATCAAATCCTAATTAGACTAAAAACTACACTGAGTTAGGCTCAAGGTCTAATCCGGTTCAAGTTGGGCCAATTCAAAATCAAGTTGAATATAGATTGAGCTAAGCTTAAATCAAATCCTAATTAGATTAAATCAAATATAAACTAAAAGGGGCAAACTCCAAATCAAATAAGAATCAGGTTAGGCTGAGCCTGAACTGAAATTAAGTTGAATTAAATTAACTTAAACTTAAGCTAAAGTATAGTAGATCCAAATTTTATAAAGGTTCAACACAATATCAAACTTGACTCAAGCAAAATAAAATCGAACTCAAACTCAAACTATATTAGTCCTGATGAAACTAGTTAGGGTCGAACTAAGTCCCAGGGGAGTATTGAAACTTTGACAACACTCTAAGGCTATAAACAAAGGGTGATATCACCATCATGATCTAAGATTGAATTAGTTCGAATAAAACTAAATAAGGTCAAATTGTTTCTCACTAGAAGAGCTACAAAAGCCTTCAACAACACTTCAAAGTCATATTCAACTCTATAAGCTGTTGGTGACGCTATCAAACTAAAGAATTTAATTGCCAATACACTAAAACCCATTGGTCATATTTCGAAGTTAGTTAACCCCAGAAGCTATTGACGATGTATCTTCTAAGGTAAGCAAACCCAAAAGCATTGGCAATGCTTCAAATCAAATTGAACTAATGTAGACTTAAACTCGCTCAGTCAATCAGTCATAATGCCTTACTCAAAAGAAGTTAATTACCAATACGCTCCAAGCTGTTGACCATACTTCAAAGCTATACCTAACTCCAAAAGCTTTTGGTGATGCTGCCAAAACAAAAAATTTAATCGACAACGCACTCCAAATTGTCGATCATATTTCCAAGCTATACCCAACCCCTAAGTCGTTGGTGAAGCTACCAAATCAATGAAGTCAACCAATAATACACTCAAAGTTGTTTGCCACACTTCAAGCTAGTTAACTTCAAAAGTAGTTAATGACATGTCCTTTTAAGCTAGCCAATAGCAGAAACAGTTGGTAATGCACACTTTCAAAACAATCAATTCCAAAAGTAGTTGATAACGTACCTTATAAGCTAGTCAACTCCACAAGTAGTTGACAATACACCCATTGAACTATTCAACCTCAGATGTAGTTGATGGTATGCCCATTAAGCTAGTCAACACCACAAACAATTGATAACATGCCTTTTAAGTTAGTCGACCCCATAAGTAGTTGATAATGCACCTTTCAAACTAGTCAACTTCAGAACTAGTTGACAATACGTTCTTCAAGCTAGTCAATCCTAGAAATAATTGACAACACACTTCTTTAAGCTAGTCAATACCAAAAGCAGTTGATGACACGATTCTCAAAGCTATACTTAACCTTATAAGCTATTGGTGATACTAACAAATTAAAAGGAGTTGTTATCTATACCTTATCGGCTATGAAAATACTTCAAATAACGAAATTATCGCTATACCTTATTAGTTATGTAAATACTTTAAAGTCAATGGAGTTATTACAATGTCTTATTGGTTAACGAAAAATACTATCATCCAAACGAGGTTATTGCCGACGCCTTATTGACTAACATAAACACTTCAAGTCACGAAGTTATTGTCGATACTCAAAGCTATTGGAAACACTTCGAACTTCTCCTATTCTCTTTCATGTCCTATCAAATGATGCCATCAACACCTACTAAAGACTGAGTCGATCTCAGTCAAACATCATGTGGTTTATCATAGGAGAAGTAGGACAACTGCACAATCAAAGTTTCTTCTCCACTTTTTTTTATTTCTTTTATATTTTTTATAATTCTATATTAAAATTTATTGTAAAATGAAAGTATATCCTTACTTAAACTATGTATTTCTTTCTTAAAATTAATCAAACGCTTTCTCTTTTTTTGTGTCTCTATTTTATTTTGTATATTTCTCATTTTAAAAGGTTCCTAACAATCGTTAGGGTAATTAATAACAGGTGCTTATTAAAAGGTAATATTCACATAATATCTGATAGTGCACTTTAAATAAAAACAAGCTATAATTTATAATTCGAGGTCGCTCTCGGAGTTTCCGCTACTCCGGACTATCGAAATTGCTCCCACATAGTGAACTAGTGAGAAATGGACAGAATCGAAGTAAAAAAAAAAAAGAGCATCAGTTCTTGTATGTAGATATTTGTAGTGATTCTCGATGATCTCACGTGGTGATTTTTTGTGATACTCTATTAGAGATTTTCTCTAAAAGTAAAGGTGTTACCGATAATTGATGAAGAGTTTAATTGAATAAAAAAAAGTTGTATTTTTCTTTTAAACTTTGGTAAAGCTGTTAATAGTGGATTTCTTGCTCTCTCATGAATGTAGCTTGGTATTGAGTGAAATATTTATGTTGTTGTATCCATTCTTAGTTGTTGTTTCTTGTATTATTTCTCATATTTTGAGTTTTTTTAACAAAATGATCTATAAATTTTTCGTTACGAATTACAATACTTTTTTCTTTCCTTCTCGAAACTCTCCCTATTAAGATCAAGGCAAGAAAACTAAGATTGGTTAGCTAGGATTCCAAGCAAAGGCAAGAAAAAGTTTCTAAGCTTCACTTGCTTCTTCTGCAAACTCGAAGGTACATGTATATATTTTTTCTATGAAATTTTTATTCCTTTTCTAAGAATTTTGGATCAAAATGTGAAATCCAATCTCAGAATTTCGTTGCCAACAATTTTTTCGGGCTGCGCAGTTTTGATGGGCCCCTCTCTCATCCCCACCTCCTGCCTCCTCCTCCACTCTCCGTGGTTGGTTCTGCTGCATGCGGGGTGTCTCGTGCTATCACCAAAGCTTGCCCGGTCTTATTAATTCCATCAAGTGGGTACCAACTTTTCACGGCAATGAGGAATTATTCATCTTGGAATTCTTGAATGATGATGGCTCCCAAAATGTGGATTTTAAAAATTGAGGACCATCACTTATCTTTCCATTGCCATCAGTGTTTCCCACAGAAATGGTGGATTGCAGGGCGAACTGGTTCAGTTATAGAGGGTAGACCACACCCATTTCTCTAAGAAATTGTTTTATCGGTAAAAAATAAAAAGAAATGACTTTTGATATTTGGTTATAAATAAATAAGTGATTTTTTAGAAGTCAACCCATTTCTCACTGCTTATGTTTTGAAAATAAAAAATAAATTAAAATTTATTCATAATTTTTTGTTTGAAATAACTTATGGAAGTAAATCTAATAATATTTTGAATTATAATAACTTCACTAATATCACATATAATAATAATATAAATTTTTAAATAAAATTTTATTTTTAAAAAATGAAATAAATAATATTTTATATATTAATAATTATATTTTTTAAATATATTTTCATCTAATTAAGAATAACTTTCAACTATTTCTAAAAGGTGGATTGAAAATCGAGAAAAATTACTTCTTTATATTTTTGTTCATTTCAAAGCAATTAAACAATCTTGTGTGAAAGCTTTTCAGGCTTGATTTGTTGGAGATAATCTAGGTAGTAGTGAATTGCTTGGGAGGTTGCTGCTTGTTTCTTGATACTTGGGGGGTGTCTTGTGGCCTGCGTTGAACCCGGGCGGCGGCGTGGGAGAAGAAATTTTGTGCATGTGCAAGGACCGGGGCACGATGGTTGGAAGTGTTCCCCGTGGATGCCGCAATTCATGTGCAATTGATGTAGAATTACGTTGCCTTAATTGTCTTCTAAGTCAACATTATGTATATATTTTTTTAAACATTTTGCTACAGGTTTATAGAATTCTTTTGAAGATGTAGCTCAATTATGCCTAATTGTATGATGGAGGGTCGATCGACGACGCTCCTCTGAGGTGGGCTGAACCAGATCCAAATTCTGGGAAGTCCAGGATCGGAGGGGTTCCTCCCACGATAATCCTTCCGATCATCAAATCAGTAGAGGATCAGATGCGTATAGATAGTTACGGATGCGAAAAAGAGAAGGACAAGAATCCAAAAAAAATACCCATGCTTGTCCTCATTGATCTTTAATATCAAAGCGATAGTGGATGTAGGTGAACTCATATAATGATGTAAATGGTCGCGGGGACCGCCGAAAATGATGACGAGATAAGACCGTAAAAACCTGCCGAGCTGCTAACGTGATGGAACCGCAGAGATCTATCTAGCTGATGATGTAGTGAACCGCTATTTGGCACCTTTAGAGGGGTCGGTTTGAGTCGGGCGGTGGTTCAGCAAACTGCTCCCCCATCAGTACGCAGTAAGGTTAGAATAGAAATCCAAAATCGGTCTTGTTTTCTTCAGCTTAGCTAAAAAGTCCTATCTGATGATGAAACTCAATCTGTTGCATTTCTAGGTCCTCGTTTGGTACTGAAACTTTATACTGTCTTGAAAATTATTCTATCTTGCATCTCCCTTTTTTTATTTGCTGTTCTCCGGATGATGAAACTTCATCTGGAATTTTGCATCTTAAGTCCCAAATCACAGAATTCAGTTTAATGAAAACAGCATAGATTTCATTCGTATATATTCTTAAAACTGCAAGAATATGTCTTCAACCATTAGACGTATTCATAGAACCCAGTAAACAACATAACACTCCAAAATCAAAAACCGATAAAAGAATTCTCCATGAAAATAACAGTATAATACATTCTTCTTCATCACGTCTACACCTGGAAAGGCCAAGGCCAGTCACTGACGTCCTCCTCGTGTACCTTGGCACTCCTCATCCCCGAGGAGGCACCGCTTCCCTCTTCGACGTACGCATAGTACCGGAGCACGAAGGCAAGCGTCAGCGCCACCCACTCTAAGCAGAACATGGCGACACCGAGCCCGCCCGCCAGCCGGAGGATCACAACAGCATCCCTCTCGCGAACGTACGACCGGAGAGCCTCGAGGAAGTCCTGGGTCCGGGTAAAGATGAGAACGGCGACCGCGCCCTGGAAGATGGCAGCGAGAACAGTGGCGACCATGTGGGCAGCGTACCTGTTGGATTGAGGTCGAAACATGTGCATCTGGTTAGAACTTTAGTGAGGAATTGGAGTAACGAGGGCTACTTCAATGGAGGAGAAGAAGGAAATATGACCGTTGGAGACAGACACGTGGGTGGAATCCAGTCGAGTGCTGTGCCGGGGGCCTAACGGCTAGCTTAAGCTGGAACTCATGTTTTTGAACGTTGGAGCTGCTTGGCTTGGAGGTATTCATTTTTAAATTACATAATAATTGTTTATTTATAACCTTTTTCTAAAGCTTAATCTTCTTTATATATATATGTATAAAAGATCAATTATATATAACTTTTTGTAATTTTATTAATTATACATAACTCTTTGAGGATGGGCTATGACCCTCGGAACCGGATCGCAAACAAAAGTTCAAAATTTATCAAATTACTTTTTTTTCTTCAAATTTAAAGAATTACATATATTTTTTTAAAATCTTGTCAAATTACATATTACATCTCCAAAATTAAAAATGATATATTTTTTTCTTAGTTTCCTGCATATGTTGCAAAAATAATTTGAAAAATATATATTATTTAACGTCAGTTAGGATGAAATAAAACATAAAAATACTCTAATTTGGCTAAAACAAATTTTGTTGGTTCATCCATTTTCTCAAAAAACACTCTATTGTCCAATTGAGTTATTTATTTAGGATTAAACTTTAACTTGAAATATAAAATGGTAATTTTATCCTTAACTTAGTTTAAACTTATTTCACTTTATCTTGAATTAAATTTTAACTAAAAATATAAAATAATAATTTTACTTTTGACCTATTTTAAGTATATTTTTGCTTGATCTAAATTACAATTAGGGGTTAATGGCAAATTTAGACATGATATGAACCAAATTTAGTCTATTTTTATTTGTGTTCTCCATCACGCCAACTTTAACTAAATTAGAGGTATTTTGTACTTTCAATTTACTATAAATGATGTCAGACAATATATATTTTTTAAATATGTTTTATTCTAATAATAAATCTATATTCAAAAAATTTTTATAACATATCTTGTAACAAAAAAAATTATTTTTTAAATTTGAAGGAGAAATAAGCAATTCAGTAAAATTTTAAAAAGTTATATGTAATTTTTTAAATTTCAAAAAAAATAATTTGACAATATTGTAGGGAGCTATATATATACTTTTTTTAATTTGATGGAGAAAAAAAAAATGCAATTTGACAATGTTTTAAAGAGTTTTTATGCAATTGTTGTTTTATAATTCTACAATTTGGCTTGTTATATATGGACATATAGAGTTAGACATAGTTAATTTTAAAAAAAAATCTCAATATCCCTCAGAATTTTTCAAATCTCTAAAAATTTCCTCTGACTTTTGAAATTCCTATTCCACCCTTTTGATGTAATAGGTATTATCGAATAATTCGTACTATTATTAACACCATTTAAAAATATTATAGTAATATTATAGCAATAATATATACTTACAAACTAAATATTATAATTAAAAATTTAATTTTTTTCTAATCATATATGATTAATTTTGATCATAATATTTAAATTTTAGTTATAAATACTTGGTTGTGATTATTTTATTTTATTTTATTTTTTGATTGGTTTTATCATTAATATCTATTTTACTCTATGTTACATAATATTCAACTAGATTGAGTAGTTTTTCTTATACTACTAGATTAGCTCATATAGTAACCTATATATTATTATATTATTATATTATTATTATAGGACCCTCGTATATTATTATATTATTATCAAATTATTTTACAGTACTGCTACAATATTTTCATAATGGACCTATGTGGGGTGGAACCTGCCGCATGGGTTTTTTTTCCTAATGATTGTTTAAACAAGTGGTTTTTTTTGGAAATTTCAAAAGTTGGAGGGGATTTTCAAAAATTTGAAAAATTATCGGAGAATATTGAGATTTTTCCTTGATGTTATTCCTTTAATATTATTATGCACCTAAACTATTTTTTTTTTTTACTATATTGAGCAAATTCGATGGACCAGTGTTATTTTTTACTATATTTTGAGGTTTTAATGTTAAATTCTAGTTTTAGCATCTAATCAAGAAGTGAATGTCGTTGATCTAATGCTTTGGATTATAAGATCACGTAGAAAAAGAATACAAGTAAAAAATTTACATAATGTTATCGAACTCTTTTAGAAAAAACAAAAAATAAAAATAAAAATCGTTGAATTGATGTAGTCACTATCCGCCCGAATCTCAGTGCATTCAATCCTTACTTGATTGACCGTATTTAATTAGCTTAAAACAATTGTAAAAAAAAAAGGAGAATTATGAAATAGCTCTTGAAAAGTTTATGTTTTCTGATTTATAGAAACTTAATTTTGAAATTCCATTTCAGCCCCGCTGAGGAAAGTTTCAGCTCTCTCTAGCCCACCCTACATGCACGTTGGATGAGGCTTCATTAAATACGGGCTTTTCCTACCAGCAATTATCATTTAAAGCTTTTGGTTCAGCTGGAAGAAATAGTTTTGTTGCTCTTTTCTGTTTCTTTTTTTGTTTTCTCCCACATTTTTTAACTTCAAAGCATTAATTCTGATCTTCATCTGCAAAAGTTTGAGGGAGACCATCTCGTATTGATGTTAGAGACTCTCTGAACATGGAAAAATGTCACTGGTTCAAAAAATAGATTGTGAAATGATGGCGAAGAATGTGACGATCATCGTAGATATAAATAATAACTATATCCCTCTAAAATCATACTTTCTAGTTTTGAAGCACAAGTTGAACTCATAAGTTTCTCATTTCATTGGCAATTATCTATATTCGGCTTACATCATGTATTCTATTTTTTAAAAAATAAAGACAATGTGTTTTAAGTTATTCAAAGACAGTAAAATAGAGAAGGCTTGGTCACAGTGCTTTAATGTTTAGTATTTTGCTTCCTTAAACTTAATACACTAGTGTAGATAGCCTCACACATATAGTGTATTTAGCCTTACGAATATAGGAAAACCCATGTAATAATATTTTGGATTTGGGATTATGTTGGCTTTATGGTGTCTCGAATCCGGATTTTTCGGATAGTCTTAATTATATTAGGAAGTTATTTAGTGGGCCTAATCTTTATCTAGATTTATCTTCTACTAGAAGACTTAAATTAGTAGAAGTCTTATTTGAGTCAGTCTTCTAGTTTGACTCAAACATCATTAGGCCACATTTATAAATACACCATTAATGTAAGTGTTTCAATATAGAGTGAGAAAGAGATATATAGATTAATACTCTCAATACGTCTTGTGACGGTTAGACTACTTAGTCTTTTGTGAGAGTTGGTGATAGTGGAATTTCGTCTCCATCGTTGTAATGTTCTCTTTCTCTTCTCATCAATACAATATCCTTTGGATCATCTTCCCCATATATATCTCTTGTGTGCTATCTTTTCCTCTTTTCTATTCTTCCTCTATATCGTGAATTGTGGTGGATATCGATATTTTTCGCAACAAGTGGTATCAGAGCTTGGTTCAATATGTCTACTACGAAGTTCGATATAGAGAAATTCAATGGAAAGCAAAGATTCCCTATTTGGCAAGAAAGAGTTCGTGCAATTCTTACTCAATAAGGATTGAGAAATACATTGGATGACGCCAAGCCTGAAGATGTCGCTGAAAGTGTCTGGGAAAACCAGAAGGCTAGTGCACAAAGCACAATCATCCTCAGTCTCACCGATGAGGTACTTTATCCGTTTCTTGATGAAACATCACCTTCAGAGTTATGAAAAAAATTGGAGAAACAGTATATGAGTAAGTCTATCTCAAATCGAGTTTATTTAAAGCAAAAGCTCTTCAATTTTCGAATGAAAGAAGGTACGAATATAGTTGATCATCTTAATGCTTTCAATAAACTTGTCTCTCAATTGTTAAGTATTGATATTAAAATTGAAGATGAAGACAAGGTAATTATTTTATTATCGTCTTTACCTCCTTCTCTTGAGAATCTTAAAACTACTCTCATGTATGGGAAGGATTTAAAATTTGACGATATTTCTGCTGCCCTTCTATCTAATGAATATTTGAAAAAGATTGGAGGGGATGTGTCACACTCAGAAGCATTAATTGTCAGAGGTCGTACCAAAGAAAGATCAAGGACAGGTCGTTCTAGATTCAAATCCAAAGAAATAAATTGCAGGTATTGTAAGAAGATGGGACATGTAATTAAAGATTGTTGGAAGCTCAAAGCAAAGAAAGAAAGAGAATCTCAATTTAAAGAGCAAGCCAAAAAACAAGTGTCAGTTGTTGAAGGAAGTTCTGATGATAATTTGGGTAACGTTCTCTCTATTAGTTCAAATTTTGATCGTTAGCATGATATTTGGATTCTTGATTCTGGTTATTCTTACCACATGTGTCCTAATAAGGATTGGTTTGAAGACTACAAGTCCTATGATGGTGGTTTGGTTTTGATGGGTAATAACAATCCATGCAAAACTGTTGAAATTGGAACAATCAAAATTAAGATGTTTGATAATATTATTACAACTCTTACTGATGTTAGACATGTTCCTGATTTGAAAAAGAATTTGATCTCTTTGGGTGCTTTGGATTCTGCTGGTTACAAGTATTCTGCTGAAGGTGGAGTTCTTAAAGTTGTTAAAGGCTCATTGATAGTGATAAAGGACCTAAAGAATGGAAATTTGTATGAGTTAGTAGGAAAAACCGTTGCAGGTGGAGCAGCAATTTCTCAGGCCTTTTCTTTTGATATGACCTACTTATGGCATATGCATCTCGGTCATATGAGTGAGCAAGGTTTAAGTGAGCTCAACAAAAGAAAATTACTGAAAGGCCTCAACTCATGTAAATTGGATTTCTACGAGCATTGTTTATATGGTAAACAGTCCAAGGTAAAGTTTAACACCGGTATTCATTGTACTAAAGGTTTAATTGATTATATTCATTCTGATGTGTGGTGCTCTCCTATTCCATCAAAATCTGGTGCTTGTTATTTTATCAGTTTTATTGATGATTTTTCCAGAAAAGTGTGGATTTATTTTTTGCATCACAAAGCCGAAGTATTTTCTGTTTTCAAACGGTGGAAAACTTCAGTTGAAAAAAGGACTGGTAGAAAAATCAAATACCTCAGAAGTGATAATGGCGGAGAGTACAAATCAACAGAATTTCTCAAATTCTGTGAAGATGAAGGCATCAAACGCCACTTTACCATCCCAAGAAAATCTCAACAAAATGGTCTGGCTGAAAGGATGAACAGAACCTTGTTGGAGAAAGCACGTAGTATGCTCAGTACAGCAAATCTTGATAAAGATTTTTGGGCAGAAGCAATCAATACAGCATGCTTCATTGTGAATCGCACTCCTCAAACAACCATTAATTGCAAGACTCCTGAAGAGGTATGGACTGGTCATCCTGCAAATTATTCTTTTTTAAAGATTTTTGGTTGCCCTGCTTATGTGCATGTTGTCAAGGATAAGTTAGATGCACGTTTCAAAAAGTGTATTTTCCTGGGTTATGCCAAAGGCGTCAAAGACTATCGTTTGTGGGATCCTACTATTTCAAATGTAATTATTGAGAGAGACATAGTATTTGATGAAAGTGGTATGCTAAAATCTCTCAAGAAAGATCCCAATGATATAATGCAAGTGGAGGTGGAGCATATAGTTCTTTCAGAAGAAGATATTCAGGGTGTGCCCAACTCTCAAGAAAATTCTAAGGATCAAGTTTCTGAAAGGACTCCACTTCGAAGATCTCAAAGAAAAATAAAGCCACCTGAAAGGTATGGTTTTGAAGATATGATAGCTTTTTCTTTAATTACTGACAATGGTGATCCTTCTTCCTATAAAGAAACAGTGCAGGATAAGAATTCTTCTCAGTGGCAAGCTGCTATAAATGAAGAGATGGATTTCCTTCAAAAGAACCATACTTGGGATCTGGTGAAATTACCAGAAGGTAAAAGAGCAATTGGTTACAAGTGGGTATTTCGAAAGAAAGAGAATTTCTCTGAGATAGATGGTGTTAAATTCAAGACTCGTTTAGTTGCAAAAGGATTTTCACAAAAGGAGAGTGTTGACTTTAATGAAATTTTCTCTCTTATGGTTAAACACACATCTATTCATTTTCTACTTGCTTTAGTTGCTTTTCATAATCTTGAGTTAGAGCAGCTTGATGTCAAAACTGCCTTTCTGCATGGAGAATTAGAAGAATAAATTTTTATGCAACAGCCTGAAGGGTTCATCCAAGAAGGCAAGGAAAATTTTGTCTGCAAGTTGAACAAATCACTTTATGGTTTGAAACAGTCTCTAAGGTAATGGTATAAAAGGTTTGACAGTTTTATGCTGGGACAAGATTTCATCCACTGCAAATATGATTGCTGTGTTTATTTTAAGATGCATGCCAATAACTCGTTTATTATATTACTTCTTTATGTTGATGATATGCTTATCGCTACTCAAGACATATCTCTATTGAATGATTTAAAGTTTAAAATGAAAAAGGAATTTGAGATGAAAGATTTAGGTATTACAAGGAAGATTCTCGGTATGGAGATTGATCGAGATCGAAAGCATGAAAAATTATGGCTCAAACAGAGAAAGTATCTCGAGAAGATTATTTCTCGTTTTCACATGCAGAATTCAAAACCTGTCAGTACTCTTTTGGCATCTCACTTCAAGATTTCAGCTCAACAATGTCCTTTTACAGATGAAGAGCATGCATACATTGAGAACATCCCATTTTCAAGTGCTGTTGGAAGTCTAATGTATGCTATGGTATGCACAAGACCTGATATTGCACAAGCAGTCAGCGTTGTTAGTCGTTACATAACAAATCCAGGAAAAGAGCATTGGCTGACCGTGAAATGGCTATTAAGATATATCAAAGGTACTCTTAATATTGATTTATGTTTCGACAGGAACACAGTGCAGGAGACCAAAATTATTGGCTACGTCGATTCAGACTATACTGGAGACCTTGATCGACGCCGATCCCTCACTGGTTATCTTTTCACTCTTTGTAGAGGACCTATTAGTTGGAGGTGTACCTTATAGTCAACTGTAGCATTATCTACAACAGAGTCTGAGTATATGGTAGCTACAGAAGCCGTCAAAGAAGCTTTGTGGCTAAAAGGTTTGGAAAGTGAAATTGGTTTTTCTCAACATGTTCTTCCAATTTTTTGCGACAGTTAGAGCGCCATACACTTTGCGAAGAACCAAATGTACCACGTCAGATCAAAAGCATATAGATGTCCGATTTCATTTTATTCGGGACATTATTGAAGACGGTGAGATTTCTTTACAAAAGATTCATACTTCAAGAAATCCTGCAGATATGTTAACGAAAGTGATTCCGATTGATAAGTTCAAGCTCAGTTTGGACTTGATCAATATTCAAGATCGTTGATCCTATTCCAGGAGGTAATGGCAAAGACATCTATTGAATATTCAAATTCAGAGAATAAGATGATTCGAGCCAAGGTGAAGATTGTTAGTTTTATGGTGTCTCGAATCCGAATTTTCCGGATAGTCTTAATTATATTAGGAAGTTATTTAGTGGACCTAATCTTTATCTAGATTTATCTTCTACTAGAAGACTTAAATTAATAGAAGTCTTATTTGAGTCAGTCTTCTACTTTGACTCAAACATCATTAGGCCACATCTATAAATACACCATTGATGTAAGGGTTTCAATATAGAGTGAGAGAGATATATATAGATTAACACTCTTAATACGTCTTGTAACGGTTAGACTACTTAGTCTTTTGTGAGAGTTGTGATATTGGAGTTTCGTCTCCATCGTTGTAATCTTCTCTTTCTCTTCTCATCAATACAATATCTTCTAGATCGTCTTCCCCACATATATCTCTTGTGTGCTATCTTTTCTTCTTTTCTATTCTTCCTCTATATCGTGAATTGTGGTGGACATCGATATTTTCCGCAACAGAATTAAAATATTTTTTTGTTGCATACGGAAAGAAAAATATTATTGAAAGGACCTAATTTATCCACTAAGGATTAGGATTAGAAATTACATTCTCGGTTTTTTTTTATTCTTCAAATTTATTCATTTAATGCTATATTTTTTAAGTGTAATAGTAATACTAAATGTCATTAAGAAATAGACTCTAACTTAGAATTACTATCTTATAATTATGTGTGAATATTTAGTTTTTATTTTGTTTAATAATAAATTATATTTGCTTAAGTCCAATATTAGTAACTGTTACTTACATGTGTTAAGATGTATATATATATATATATATATATATATATATATTGACAATCTACAGTCAAGTAATAAGTTCACTTTTCATTCAGTGACATGTTAAAATCCCCAATTCTAACGATAAACGTATTGACTTAATTGTCATATCTTTTCAAAACATTTTTATGATATCTGTCATGCATTAGGACTATGCCATACAAGGCTAAGAAAAATGTTATAAATATGCAAACCACTTTACTGCCTAGCTAAGGTGTTGCACAATAAAATGAATTTCTTATTTTATTTTTAAGAAGAATGAGAAAACCCAAGTGATTGTACACTACCCAGATGTGAATTGTAAGTTGCTTGCACATACTTAAAGCATGGGCAACATTTCAATATTCAAGATTAAAACCTATAATTTAGAGCACACATGTAGAAGTGGTTTAGTAACAATTTTGCAGCTATAAGAATCCAAAAAAATATGTGAGCCATATGTTCAAGGATAAGCTGAAAGATGATCCTCTTCAACATTCAATAAATTTTGAAACTACATAGACAAAATGGGTGTCATGATCAAATGCAAGAATGCATTGGAGGTGATAGAGGTTTGTTGCTAGGAGCCATATGGAAAAGGATGTCGCATCCTATAATCTTTTGCTTGGTACAAAAAGAAGGCTATAGAACGTAACCTAGGTATAGTATAATTGTCACGGAGAAACAAGGACATAAATTTCTCAGGGTCTATTTTTGTTTTGGTGCTTTAATTGAAATTTTCTATAACGATTGTTAGCATATGTTGTTTCTCGATCATACATTCGCACTTTATGAGTACGATAGAATCTTACTCTAAGCAATTACGAAGGATGTCAATAAAGGTGAGCGTAGTTCAACATTTAAATTTCATTTACTTTCATTTTATTTTGGTTTACATCACTTGATTATTTCAAATATGCCATATTTGGGAGTAGATTTAACGTTACATATAGTAACCTTTAGTGTTAGTTAATTACTTTGCAAGCACGAGTGGATTTGTGTCTAACTTTTTAATACCTTGTTTGATATTATATTAAGAATGTGTCATTTGTACTTCTCAATTGTGAACAACAAAATGGAGAAAAATTATGTTTACATCCAGCTAAATTAGTTTTTTAAATCACTTTTATATATGTAATTTTAGGTTGCGTTTATTTTCGAATCAGGATCACAATCATTCTGTCTTGACCAGTCTATCATCTAAATACCTAAAATTTGATCAGACTGATACTATATAATTTAATTAAATTTTAAATATTAAATTACTAAAATATCCTCGGACCCTAACACAGGAACGAGGAGCGGCGGGTGGTCACCGCCGGCAGAAGCTCAGAATCGGCAGCCATCGGGATTGGAGATGTGGGGTTTGCGAGAGTTAAGCGAGGAGAAGATGATGGATATGAAAGTAGCTTGAGGGTAAAATAGTTCGAAAAAAATTTAAACCATTTGCCAATTAGATCTTCAACTAAATATTAAATTTTGACCAAATTATTTTTTTACATTTTAGTCCTTATCTTGAGTTTGATCCTGACTTTGATCTAGAATTAAACGTAGTCTTAATATTTTTTTTCAACAATGGTGGTAAAGTGCTAATTCAATAGTTTTAATAGTATATTCACAAAAAAGTTCTATATAAAAAAAATAAATTTAAGTAAATGATGGTAATATAATTAATAGATATCGGACGGATTCAAGTTCTCAAGTGTAATGATAAATAATGCATAAATGTAATTATTATATTGTCATGATTTATTTAAATTTAAGTTTTCTTTCATTTATCAATATATAAAATATTCAATATTTTAGTTTGTAGGGATTTTAAGGTAAAAGTCATTATCTCAATTATAAAGTCTTATGCACTGATAAATCTAGTGGGGGTTTATACACAATTTTATATTAAAAAATAAAATAAAATTGTGAAACTTTAAATTCTAAATCCTAAACCCTAAAAAATAAAATTATGAAACTTGTTGTCACGATGGCAAATCGCATACTCTGCGAACGTCACTTTAAAAAATAAATGCTTTGTTCTTGCCCCAGTATTCTTTTTTCTAAAATAAATTAAAATTTGACAAATTTAAAAAATATAAAAATATATAAAAAATAGGAAAAAGTTTAAAATAAGTAAAAAATCAATAAAATAGGGTAGTATGGGAGATATTTGAAAAAATTTTGTGGTGGAGAAATGTCAAAGATACCCCTCAATAATAATTGTTGAAAGAAGTATTTTTGAAAATTTTTTAAAAGCTACTTTTTATTTTTTTAATTTTACATTTTTGTAAATTAATAATTAATAATTTTATATTTAAATAAAAAGATGCTGTAATGACTATTTAAATTAAATTATAAAATCTTTTTAAAATTTTAAATTAAAAAATAAACGACTTTTTTGCGAAGTCGTTCGAAGATGGGTCACGAATTCAAAATTCAAAATTCACGATCTGAGTCGGATCATGCTTCACCCATTTATGCCACAAGTTATACCTGGTCTACAGGTTGCGAGGAGACGTCGAACACAATTCAGGTGCATGGATCGTGTCGGATTGTAGCAATCGTATTATACTGAATACAATCCAATGCCAATAGTGCCACGTTGGACTTATAATTATATCAGTATTAGAAAACATAATTTTAAATTTTAGGGTCGATACGAGAATAAGAATCATCCTATTTTAAATGATTTATTATTTAAATATCAAAAAAAATATTTAGACTATTTTTATTTTATTTTAAAAAATTAAATTAACATCATACCTTTATCTTTATTTATTTAAATCTTAAGAAATAATATACTCAAAGTCATAATGGTCCAAAAAAATTTATACTATTTACTAGTCAGATTAATATCTAAATATCAAAAATTTAATCAGACTATTTTTTGTACTTTAATTTTGATTTTGAGTTTAACTTTAATTTTAATTTCAAACCAAACAATATATTAAATTTCAATTTTGAGATCGATTTCAATATTTACTAAAATTGATATGTTTCTATCATTTTAATTGAGATCAATTCTGTTTCAATTTGATCAAATTATTTTTTATTTTTTAATTATGCTTGGAGTTTAAATTTAAAAATATAAAAAAAAACTTATATCTAATTTCTTAAATTATAAATACAAATTTTTGAGTAAAAAATTATTTAAAAAAGAAAATATAAATGTAGCAAGCCAAGTTCAAATCAGAGATAAAGACCTTTACTAAAAATATTTTATGAAATATAAATATTTTATAATATTAAATATTCTTATTGGGTGAAAATCAAATCCTAAATCGAAATATGGCCCGCTTTCCACATAATCTCAAGAATAAGAATCTAGGCATTATTTGGTTCGAGATTAAAATCAAGATCAGGATTAAAATTAGTGAATTATTTTTATAAATTAATATCTTTTTATCAAAATTAACACTTCAATAATTTAAAATTTAAAAAACTATTTAATTTTTTATAATAATTTAATTTGATAACAATATAAAATAAATAATATTAATTTTTTATAAAAAAATAATTTAAAAATAGGTTTATACAGATCCCAAACCAAACGGGATTCAAGGGTTTTTTATAGCACCCCACGATAAAGCCCACTCTTCTTTCGTCTCCCTCTTGCCGCCAAGCTCCAATCCAGAGCCGGAGGCCGGAGTGCCGCAGCCTCCATGGTAATCCTTCTCCCCCCTATTTCCTTCAGCATCCGATCTAGGGTTTCATGTTTCCTCTTTAACTCTCGTTGGATCTGCATTTGTTGCCTTTAGTCTAGGATTTGTAGTGTACTTGCGTTCTGTTCCTCTACTTTCTTGGTTGTTTTGCGATTGGAGCACGCCGTGGAGTTTCGGTTTCTAGGGTTTGATCGTTGCATATGTTGGATTTCATGATACTATTAGCGGAATTGTTCAGGGATTCGGGAGACGAAGAAATTGATAGGTTTTGAGTGATGTGTTAGGTCGAATTCATTGTTTTTGAGTAAGCTGTGTTCATTGTGACGATCCTGTTTTGAATCTCGTATTTGCAGTTATCCAGTAAAATTTGCAGGTTTCGCAAAAAAAAAAGGTCTGTTTAGTTGCAGAAATTTTTTTTGTTTTTCATCTCTAATTTTCATCTCCTTTTCTATATTTGTGTTTCTATAGAAAACTCTGAAAAAACAAAAATTATTCACTTTAGTAAAACATAAAATTATTTTTTTTAATTAAAATATGAGAAAACACGCACAAAATGATGTCATTTTCTATTCAAGAAAAATTTACAAATAAATTAATATTATTTTATTTTTATATTTCATTAATTATATATATATTTTTCAAGACTATTCCTTTAACAATAACTTTCAAATTTAAAAATATTATAAAAGTCTATTAATTTAAATATAATATAATTATAAATTTTTCGTATAAAATATATTATTCAAATAATACAAAAGTGAGAAATGCGGTGAAATGTGTGTTTTATTGTAAAAATAAGTTATAAAAAAAATTCAGAAAAATCTAATACAATTTTAGAAAATAAAAAATTAGTTCTAACTTTTTCAAATTGGGAAAAAGTTGCTTTTGAACAATATTTTTAATTTTTTGTCTTTATAGAGACATTTTTCAGAAAATTGGAGCAGTTTTTTACAATTGAACAGACCCAATTGAGGTGGATTTGATTAAGCCATTCAGTTTATGTATTTGCAGATGTCTAGGTGAAGTGTATCAAATTTTCATAGAATCATGAAGTTTTAATGCTTTTTGTATTTAGTCCATATTATGTTGTGGATCTAGAAAGAATTATTCTTTTTTTATTCACTCTATTTGTAAAATTGAAGGTTGTATTTAGTGCACTATGTTTTGTTTTAGTTTATGACCATCAATTCACTGTCTATTGAGTGAAATACCTAGGCTTTATGTTTTGGTGGACATGTCGTATGTTTACATGTATAGAAAGAAGGGCACGTTTGATTTCTGTGTTCGAAATTATTTATTTGTCGTTGTTATATTTGCATCCTCTGCTTTATTTTAATTAAGGTTATGTACTGTAGGCATTTGTCAAAGCTCAGAAGACTAAGGCTTACTTCAAGCGTTTTCAAGTGAAGTTCAAGAGAAGGAGGCGTAATAACAGTTTCCTGATTTTGATGCTTATTATATTAATGCAGTTTCCAGTAGATTTTTATGTCTTGTTTTCTCTTTGATTACAGAGGGGAAGACTGATTATCGTGCGAGGATTAGGTTGATTAATCAGGACAAGAACAAGTACAATACACCCAAGTACCGATTTGTTGTTCGATTTGTATCCAAATGATGTTTCTCATTTTGCCTGGTTTTACTTTTCTTTCTCTGATGTTCGGAAGTTAGATAGTTTGGTTTCTTAACTGATATGCTACTATAGACCAACAAGGACATTGTTGCACAAATAGTATCTGCAAGTATTGCAGGGGATACGGTCTTGGTTTCGGCTTATGCTCATGAACTACCTCGATATGGGCTTGAAGTTGGTCTTACCAACTATGCTGCTGGTAGTGTTCTGTTCTTCATCAGTACTAATTACTGTTGCAGTTTTTATTTGGTTTATCATTTGACCTTATTATTTTCGGTTGATCTGATTAGCTTATTGTACTGGACTTCTGTTGGCTCGTCGCTTGTTGAAGATGCTTCAAATGGATGAAGAATATGAAGGAAATGTTGAGGCACGTTCAAGTTCAATTTGACCTTTTGTTTTGTTTGGGTTTAATAATTGCTTATCCATTACTTTCAAACAGGCTACAGGTGAAGATTTCTCCGTTGAACCTGCTGAGAGCAGAAGGCCTTTCCGTGCTCTCCTTGATGTTGGACTTGTGAGGACTACAACAGGAAATCGCGTCTTTGGTGCTCTGAAGGTTTTTCTTCTTAATCTTTCTTTTGTATAAACAATTGGTTACTAAATTCTATTATGAGCTGGTGCATATGTGGGCATTTTTTTTTTTATGTTGCTGCTGCTTTTTTTTACCTTTTTTTGTTTAAGAGACTTAGATTTTTGAGCTGTTCTCAGGTGTATAAAGATATACGTATACACTTATTTTAGTAAATATATCATTTCTGTTTCAAATGAATTTAGCTTATCTGAAGCAATTTGATAAAAAATATGTTTATCTGAAGCAATTTAGAGTTGATAACCTACATATTAATTCTTCCTCGTGTCTTTATTAATGAGTTTATGTTTCACTTGTATCTGTCAACTTCAGGGAGCATTGGATGGTGGTCTTGACATTCCTCACAGTGACAAGAGGTTTGCTGGCTTTAAGAAGGATGACAAACAGCTTGATGCAGAGATTCATCGGAAATACATTTTTGGTGGTCATGTTGCTGCTTACATGAAGGTTGGACTTCATCCCTCTAGATTCCTATCTGTATTCATGGTCAACTTTGTCAGATCTCAAGTTTTCTTCGCTTTCCAGACTTTGATGGAGGATGAACCAGAGAGGTACCAAACACATTTCAGTGAATACATTAAGAGGGGTATTGATGCTGACAACATGGAAGAGCTTTACAAGAAGGTGCATGCTGCCATTCGAGCTGACCCATCAGTTATGAAATCCACCAAAGAACCACCTAAGGAGCACAAGAGGTAAGATCCAAATAGAATTCAAATGTTTGCAATAGATATAGCTTGTATAGTTTCTTTCTAAATTTTATTTCTGGCCAGAAGTTAGTAAGACTGCTCTGTGTTTCAGGAATAACTTGAAGAAACTGACATATGAGGAGAGGAAGGCTAGTCTCGTTGAGCGGTTGAATGCCCTCAACACAACTGCAAATGAAGATGATGGTGAGGAAGATGACGAGTAAAAGCAAAACATGGGAGCTGTTGTGATATTATTTTGATTTCATTTTGCTAAGTTAGGTCTCTTTCACGGATGCCTCTTATGTTAGCACCTAATTTATGTGCTTTCTAAATCTTGACGTTTGTTGGTTGATAAATTGGTTGATTATATTACCCCAGAAAAAGCAAGCCAATTCCCATTTCCAAGTATAGAACAACATGAGACCAAAGAAACTGAAAACCTTGCAACACCATCAAGAAACCAAAGAGTGCCATGCAGAAAACTAAACAAAAACGTTAACCCAAGAACGTTGTCATCTCCGACCTTTCTCATCTAATTCTGTGCTCGTCTGAGGACGCTGAAGCGGAAGACACAAACCACCGGATCCCAGTAAATTCCGACCTCGTCGTTTACTTGCAACTTCCGGCGCTTCACGAACTCTTTGTCCCACTTTCCCCCGAAGTGATACATCCTGTTGGACGCCCAGTACTTGAAGCAAAGCTCGTGCTCGGTGTTGGTGTCCTCGTCCCAGACGATCACTTGCATTCCAATCCCGGCATCTGCCACTGCGAACTGCTCCTTGGAGAAGTATGGCCTTATGTACTTCCTCACGAAGGTCGTCTTCACCGGCAGCCTGTGATGCTTCCCGATGTCGCTTTTCTTCAAAAATCTCTTTATCTTCCACGTGTCTTCTGCCCGAATGGGCACGGGAGCTTCGAAAACCATTAGAGCGAGCTGCTCTTCTTCTTCAGGGGTGGCGTCCACCAGTGCTGGCGCAGGATCTTCTTCGACGACCATTGTAGCAAGCTGGTATTGTTCATCATGGGAAACAACGAGCACCGGAGGAGACAGTGGTTCAATGGAAGGAGGCTCCAATCGGAGATCCAAGTCTAGCTCGTCGCTTGAGGAATTGGAAGTAGACGAAGCAGCACGACGTTCTTGGATGCGACGCGGATGTGGGGACAAATGGTGCACCAAATCTAGTTCATTGCCGGAGGAGTCGGGAAGCGCGAGACGGAGCTCTAAGTCGAAGTCCATGGCATCGCCGGAGGGGGAATGAACTGCGGGGAGATGGGTAAAGAAGCGATTCTGAAGTGAGAAGATGAAGTGAGGGTCTGGTGTATACTATATATTGTAGGGTGGTTATAATCCGAATAGGGTTCGGACTAGGAAACCGAGTCCATTTCGGATTTGGACTCGGTTGGCACACCAGGTTCATATTTGCAACACGAAAAATTTACAGCTTGGAAATTCGTGAATTTATTACCCATTGCATTTATTTGGAAAATTAGAAACTTGGTGCCCAATGTGAGAGGTTGAGCAAAACGCAAGGGGTTTATTGAAAATATCGAACAATTTAAGGTGTTTTATGTAAATAAGGGGAAGTATAAGCGGTTTATTGCTATGCTATTGGTTTCTTTGTAAAAAGACACAAGCTTAAATATTTTCTTTTTTTTTTGTTGAGATAATACAAGCCTAAATGTTTTTTTAATGAAGAAAAAAAGGATGATTATTTACAAATATAAAAAATTGTGGAGGTTTTCTGCAACTTTAACAAAATTTTGATTGTTATATAAGTTTTTATTTTTGAAAAATTCACAACCAACATGAAATGTTCACGGACAACGAACTAAGTTTATGAATTATTCAAAAAAAAAATTCATATTCAACGTGCGAGTTATGATTTAATAAATTGATTTTCTATATAGTTTTGCATGATTATATTACTAAGTTGAAGGAGAGAGTTAGAAACTCATCCTGAAAAATTTAAGAAAAAGTGGAAATAAGAGAGTGAAAAATGGTTTATTCCATGTGTACTGAGAGACAAATAATGTATATAACCAACCAGTTGACTGAATTTGCTTATAACTTGCAGATTGATATCTGTCTTAGGATAAAATAGTACGAGGCTGTTGAGCCATATGTCCACTCTATATCCTCACAATCCATGTGACGGCAAATTTCTTCTGAAGTTGGGATCAGAATCCCCTTCTTCCTCTTCAGGTTCTTCTGCAACGTCTTCCCTCTATCTTTACAAAGCCGCAGTCGCAAGTGATGAGACTGTTGGAGCTAGAAGTCGAAGATTAAAAGCCAGACGATGAGCATGAGAAAGAAGAAGACCAATGGGTGATGAAGAGGGCTTCCACCAAGAGATACTTTTCGATGTTTTCATTAGGTAGTTTGCTGCCTATGGTCTACTTTGCAGTTAATGGCTTTTAAAGAGTCTTACCTTCTAGAGCTGTGGTCAGGTGTATAAAAATACATGTCTTATGCAATTAATTTAGCAATTGTATCATTCCCATTTCTAACGAATTTAATCTACGTGAAAGATGGGTTCTTGGCTTTTGATTTCTCTCTATAGGCAACACTTTCTGATGGTTGTGTTCTGTTCTGTTTGATCAATTTACTTTTGCAGTGATACGCACAGAGAAAATTCTATTATGGAACCAATAACTGAGTGTTTGAAGCAAAGCAAATTCTCTTGGACTCAAGAAACTAATAGATGTTTCGAGTTGATCAAGAAGAAATTATCTACTGCACCTGCTTTGGCATTGTCTAGCTTCGAGAAGTTATTCAAGGTAAATTGTGATGCTTTATACATAGGCATTGGAGCCGTTCTATCCCAAGAAAGAAGACCGGTAGCCTTCTATAGCGAAAAGTTAAGTGAAACTCGAAAGAAGTGGTCAACATATGAGCTGAAATTTTATGCAGTTGCACAAATAGTTCACTATTAGAAGCACTATCTAATTCAACAAGAGTTTATTCTATATACTGACTACCAAGTTTTGAAATTCATTGATAGCCAGAAGGACTTGAATCACATTCATGGTCAATGGTCATCATTTTTATTGCAATAAACCTTTGTTTTGAAATACAAATCTGGACAAAAAAATAAGGTGACGGATGCTTTGAGCCGTAGGACAGCCTTGATGGTAACTATAAATAACGAAGTTGAAGAGTTTAATAATTTGAAGGAATTATATGCTGAAGATGAAGATTTTAAAGAGAAGTTTAGAAAGTGCCAAGTAGGATAAAGAAGTGATTTATATCTCCATAAAGGCTTTTTCTTTAAGAGTTCTCATCTTTGCATTCCAATGTTCTACTTGAAAGAAAAGGTGGTGAAAGAGTTGCATAGCAGTGGCCTAGCAGGACATCTTGGGCATGACAAGAGCATTGCATTAGTTGAAGAATGCTACTATTGGTCACAACTTAAGAGAGATGTCGGTCGCTTCATACAAAAGTGTTTTGTATGCCAAATAGCTAAAGGAAGCTCTCAAAACACTGGCCTTTATACCCCAGTGTCAGTGCCAAATGCCCCATGAGAGGATCTATCAATGGATTTTATTTTGGGCCTCTCCAGGACTCAACGAGGCTTAGATTCAGTTTTTATTATTGTCGATAGATTTTTCAATATGACACACTTCATTCCATATAAGAAGATAGTAGATGCAACAAGGGTGACTAATTTATTATTTTAGGAGATTGTAAGGCTATATGGAGTGTCAAAGACTATCACTTCTGATCGTGACACAAAATTTCTAAGTCACTTCTGAAAGACATTGTGGAGGCGATTTGATACGTCTCTATAATTTCGCAGTGCTTATCATCCTCAAACAGATGGACAAACTGAAGTGGTGAATTGAATACTTGTAAATATAATTCAGTGTCTTGCAAGAGACAAACCAAAGTAGTGGGACTATGTACTCACACAAGCTGAATTCACTTTCAATAACATGAAGAACAAGTCCACGGAAAAATCACCATTTGAAATTATCAATGGAAGAACCCCCAAAGCACCCGCTGGACTTGATGGTGTTGCCCAAATTGCTAGGAACAAGCATAGTTGCAGACAATATGGTGGAGAGAATTACTGAAGTGCATAATGAGGTAAAGAAAAAATTAGAAGAATCTAATGCCAAATACAGAATTAAAGCGGACATTTATATGCATCCAAAAGAGTTTCAAGAAGGAGATATGCTGATGGTGCACTTGAGGAAGGAACAGTTTCCAATTGGAACTTACAACAAACTGAAACAGAAGAAAATTGAGCCACTGAAGATACTAAAAAAGATAAACGATAATGCCTATGTCATCGACCTTCTGAAGGATTTGGGAATCTCAAACACTTTTAATATTCAAGATTTATTTGACTACCATGCACCTGAGGACTGTAAGTTACAACAAAATAACTCGAGGATGAGTTCTTTACAAGAAGGGAACAATGATGTGGGATGCTTAAAGGAAGTTTAGAAATATCAAAAAAAGCTAATTCAGAAGTCAAGGGGTCATGACAAATGATCTGATTCACTTTTTTATTTAACTTAGGGTTATCTAACTTAGTACCTTCCTATATTAAAAGTCTCTTTATTATGATGTCATGAGTATCCTAGTATGAGTTAATTAGGTTTTATTCTCGGATTTCACCAATCCAAGATTAACTTTGAGCTGAATCCTATTCAGTTTAGTACTTAGGAAGGAAGAATCATTATTTAGGATTTTATTTTCGTAGGTTAGCTTATTTAGGACTTCTACTAACCCAATTAATGGATTCAAACTGAGTTGTATTCAGTTTAGGACTTGAGAAGCCAAAAATTTACTCAAATAGAATTTCTGGTATTTGTATAAATAGGCCTTCAGCCCTATAGATGGGGAAACCACTATTATTCTCAATAAAGTTGTACTTTAATGAATTCTCTCTTTTCATTGTGGATTCAAGAAGTTCTTAATAGAGACAACGGTACTTTTTTTGTCTACCATACTTGTTGCTACATCAATAATAGGAGTATAAAGGTTATTTTTATTGGCTATGATAGAAGATCCAAAGATTATAAGCTATATGACTCAATTTATAAAAAATTCATCATTAGTCAAGATATTCAATTTGATAAAAAAGAGTATTTTGGATTGGCAAAATCTTGATAAGTGGAAGAACTCAGTGACTTTGAAAAAATAATTAGATGAAGATTCTCAACCATCTACATCTACTACTTCATCTTGCCACCAACATTGAGATGTTCATCAATTACATTTTTCAATACAACTCTAAGTTCAAGGTTGCAAAAGATGAGAAGACCAGATAAATTATAAGTGGAAATATAAAATTAAGATAATTTTACTCTTTTTTGTCTTTTTGGGATTGTGAACTTATAAATATGGAAAAAGCTATGTCAAGTAAAGTTTTAAAGCAAGCTATGAGTGAAGAAGTTCAAGCGATTGAGAAAAATGACACATGGGAGTTGGCTACTCTTTCAAAACATTACAAGTTGGTTGGCATGAAATAGGTCTTCAAGGCAAAGAAGAATATCCAAGGTATGATGGAAAAGTTCAAGGTCAAATGGTAGCAATGAGATATAACCAAAAGCATAGGGTGGATTATAATGAAGTATTTGCTCCAATTATTTGACTTGAAATTATTAGAGTAATTATCTCTTTGATAGCTCAACATGCATGACAAATCTTTCAAATGTATATTACATTAGCATTCCTAAATCATTGTCTTGAAGAGAAGGTGTATATTGAACAACCTCCAACCTACATCAATAAAGAGTATGAACAACATGTGTTAAAGTTGAAAAAAAGTCTTGAATGGCTTGAAGCAAGCACCAAGAACTTGGACCAATAAGATTGACTCTTTTTTCAAGAAAAATGCTATATTTAATGCCCATATAAACACTCTATTTATATGAAGAAAAATGACCAAGAAGATAATTTACTTATTTGTTTACATGTAGATCATGACTTGATCTTTATCGACACTAATTCTCTTATGTTCAAAAAATTCAATCAAGTCATGACATAAGAGTATGAAATGATGGATATAGGGCTAATGTCTTATTTTCTTAACATCAAGGTGAGTCAAAGCAATGAAGATATCTTCATGCCTCAAGAATCATATACAAAAGAGATTTTTAGGAAATTTAATCTAAAAGATTACAAATTGGTTGACACACCGGTTGAAGTAAGCACAAAACTCTCCAAATTTGATGAGGACAAAATATGGATGATATCTTTTACAAAAGCATTATTGAAAACTTGAGATATTTAACTTTTTCTAAACTTGACATTTTTTTTAGTGTTGGATTAATAAGTTGCTATATGGAGAAGCAAAAATCTCTCTAGGTAAAAGTCGCTAGGAGAATTTTTTACTATATCAAAGATGCACTTAGTCATGATTTATTTTATTCATATTCAAATAATTTTTAACTTTTTGGTTATTTTGATAGCAGCTGGAGAGGTGATGTAGATGATAGAAAAACTACCAACTTGTTTTATTTTATGTATGAAAAATTTGTTTTTCACATGATTTTTTTTTTAAAAAATAACCTATTCACTCTTTCTAATTGTGAGGCTGAGCATGTGATAACACTTTCTTGTGTGTGCCATACAAGTTGGCTTAGAGATCTACTCAAGAAGATTAATCTTGTTTAAAGTGAAAAACCAAGATTTATGTTGACAACAAATCTGCTATTACATTGATAAAGAATTCAATATACCACAAAGAAAACAAGCACATTGACAACCGATATCATTTTATTCTAAATCTTGCGAAAAAGAATAGGTTGAGTTAGTTTTTGTCAACATCTCTTGATCAAGTTGTTGATATTTTTACCAAAACACTCAAAATAGATTTTTTCTATAAATTCAAATCATTGGTTCGAATAATTGATGGAAAGAAATTTAGTTTAAGGAGGAATTAAGGTAAAATTCAAGCATATTTAATTTGCGGAATATTCTAGGTTATATATGGGACTGGTTAAGTTCAAATTGGCTATTTGTAACTTGATTCATTTTATATTCCCAATGCATGAATCTAGGGTAAAAAAGGAAGCCCCCTATTGTCTATATATGGTCTAGTTTTATATTTTGAAAAGAAAAGTAAATAAAATTATCTTCCACCAAATTATTTATCTTCCATTTCATCTCCAACGTCCCTCACCAAGGTCGTCTTCTCTGGAAGCTTGTGATACTTCCTGATGTCACATAATTCTCTTTATCTTCCACGGGTCTTCCCCCAATCGGTGCATATGCTTCAACAATCATTAGAGCGAGCTGCTCTTCTTCTTTGTCATGGATGGTGTCTGCTAGTTCTTGCTCAGGCTCTTCTTTGACAACCATTAGAGCGAGTTGTTCTTCTTCTTCTCCAAAGGTGGTGCCCACCAATGCTGGCTCAGGATCTACTTCGACGACCATTGGAGTGAGCCGGTCTTCTTCTTCACGGGGAACAATGACAATTGTAAGAGTGGCTTCAACGGAAGAAGGCTCCAACTGGAGCTCCAAGTCTAGCTCGTCACTGGAGGAGTTGGAAGTAGATGAAGCAACAAAACTTCTAGAATGCCACGAGGACATAGGGGCAACTGGTGCTCCATGTCTGGCTCATCACTGGAAGAGTTGGGATGTGCAAGGTGGAGCTCTAAGTGGAAGTCCACGGTCTCACCAGATAGAGAAAGAACTGTAAAGAGATGGAAAAAGAAGGGATTCTGCAAGCGAGGAGAAGTGGAGAAAGTGAGAAGATGAAGGAGGGTCTGACATATACTATAGGTCTATTTATTTTATGAAATTTCAAAGTTTTAAACATTTTGGTATTCTAAAATTTGAAAATCTTATATTTAGAAATTTTGATAGTATGTTTATTTTATAAAATATGCAAATCTAAAATTTTAAAATTTGGTGTTTGTTTTGTCGGATTTGAAAAATTTAAATTTAAAAATTTTGTGTTGTTTGATTAAATTTTTATAATTGATCACCATTAAATTTGGAAGGTGAGATTACTCCATTTTAAATAATCATAAAAGAGTCAACAAATCCCATTAAGCTAAAATATATCAAAATTAACAATTTTACACTAAGTTCAATCTATTACCAATACTAGAGCGAAATCTTAAAAAGAAAAGGGAATTGTAATTAAATTTCAAACATCAACCAAAGCACATATAAAAATCGGATCTTTGCACATAATTTATGACCTATGAAACAACAAAATAATTGGAGTTTGAATTTTAATTACTGAAATTTGTGTCTCTCTCATGCAAAAAGTTTATAGCTGTAGTAGAACACAACACAAATTGAGATCAAAAGTAGGATCAGAAATGAAAGTGGTAAAAGAAAAAAGTGTGAGCGTTTTTGCATTTTCTTTCGAGAGAAAGAGAGAGAGTAAAAAGAGAGAAAAGAAAAAAAGGGTGAGAGATCTAATCTCATAAAAATTAAGCCGAGAGACAAAGGATGAGAAAAAAGAGATGCGGAAACAATAGTTGAATGTAGAGTGATGACCAGAGAATTACTTGAGAGTAGCGTGATCTCTAATTTCGAATTTTAAATTTCGACATGTGATCTCATGTGTTTGATTTTAAAATTTGAAATCTTAAAATTCAACCAATTTTAAATAACTAGTAAATTCCAAATTTACTAAAATTTAACAATTTTATGTAATTAATCTAAAATTCTATAATAATTGATCTAAAATTTTATAATAATTAGAATTTAGAAGTACTAAAATTTTTAAATCTCATAAAAGAAATAGACCCAACCAAGATTTTGATCCGTAGCGGATTTGGATTAGGAAATCCACTCCTTTCCGGCTTTGGATTTGGTCCAGTACTAGGCGTATATTTGGTAATCGGAAAGTTTACGGCCTGGAAATTCGTGAATTTGTTTACCCCGTACGTGGAAAATTTATAAGGTTTGAGGCTAGCATAAGAGTTTAAGCAAAACGCAAGGGGTTTATTGCAAATATTGAAAATTTAGGATGTTTTACTTAATTGAGGGAATGAGGGAAAATGTTAGTGGTTAATTGCTAAAGTCAATATAACGTTATGTATTTTTGGAGTTAACACAAGCATAGATGTTTTGCTATGAAAGTAAAAATATTGGGTATTATTTGTAAATATAAAAAAATTGCGGACGTCTTCTGCAATTTCAACCAAATTTTGAGAGTTCAATAAGGTTCTTTTTTGTGAAAAATTCATAACCAACATAAAGAGTTCACTAGCAACCCACTAAAATTATGAATTGTTAAAAAATAATGCATATCAAATTTATAAATTATGATCTAAGGTCCTCATAATCTATATTTAATTATAGAGTTAATTACAGATACATTCCAGAAATATTGTGAAACTGCATAATGCTACTTCAAACCAAAAATAGCAGAAATTTTCAATACTCCATATTCCAATTTTCCGACTTCCTTAAAACACTTAACTTTTTAGATTCCTAATAACACCTTTCATTAGAAAACATTAGTAGAATAAACCCATGTAGTGATGAGGCTTGGTTGTACTTATTTGTTATAGTAGTAGCAAAATTATCTCGTTGCTAGTGTTGGGAAGTCGCAAGAGTGTCAAATCAGATCAATTTAGCGAGCCGGACACCAAACCATCTAAAAATCTTAAACTTATGAGATATGAGACTTTTTTACTATATATATTGAATTTTATCTATCTAATATCCGATATGGGACTAATTCATCATACTTGATATTATAATAATCTCTCCCTTCAGTTGTGATTTGACCATATCAATTTGAACACTTTTAATCAAGAACTCTTTTTTACTCGACCACTTTCACTGTGTGACCCATGCCCTCGCACCGGCCTCTGGTGCCCGCGCTCTTGCCGGCCTTACGTTCGCACCCTTGTGCCGGCCTCTAGCACCTACACCCGTGCACTTGCCAACCTGGTGCCCGCGCTCTTGCCGGCCTTACGTTCGCACCCTTGTGCCGGCCTCTGGCACCTACACCCGTGCACTTGCCAACCTGGTGCCCGCGCCCTCGTCAGCCTCGCGCCTGCATCCTCTCGCCGATTTTTGCCATGAGACTAACGTGCGACTCAATTTAGTCGCATCATCATGGTAATTTTGGTCTTTAAGAGTTTGCACAACTTCAAACCTGAAGATCTGATATTACTTATTAGGAAGTTACAAGAGTGTCAAAACATATTAATATAGCGAGTCGGATACCAAAGCATCCCAAAGACTTAAGCTCATGGGATGTGAGTTTTTTTCACTATATATATATTAGACTTTATATATTCAATATCCGATGCGGGACTAATTCATTATACTTGATATTATAACAGCTAGAAGCTCCAAGAAGATAGATCTTGTTTGATATTAATGGCTCTTGAAACTCTAAGAAGATGGATCCCTGCCTTTCTATATTAAATTCATATCTCTTGTCTTTTCTTTGTCATCACAATCCTCCTTTTCTAGCCACTGAGATCCTATGCATTCAACCTATTAAGGTCTTTGCAGCGATCATTTTGGCGCTTGTCTGTGATGCTTAGTAGTGAAGGCAAGGAGATAATAGCATACTTGATGATGCAGTCGATGATGATGGACAAGCGGTGGCGAGGAGAAAGATCAATGGCGGAGACTACAAAAAATTGGCGTATTGATAGCACAGTTTTACCTATGGGTCTCAAAAGTGCCATCAATTAGTGATGCTTTTTCTAAAGTGCTACCACTTGAAGTTAGGTTTGGTCGACTAAACTTGACATTTGGTTAATCGAATGCAGTAGATAGAGAAATGATTTACTATTTGCTATGTTTGGATGACTGAACTATAGCCCTCTTGGCACATCAACAGACACTAGATTATGGGTGTTTTGCCTCCTACATGAGCTTCTGGTCATGCTGTGATTTGTCATTAGATTACAAGCTCATCCGCTAGGTTATTGAGGCATTTTAGGAGCATTTAACCACGTCGAAGCACACAACACACTCGTAGCAAAAGGATTGTCTTGCTGCTACCACTAATCATGCCAAGAGGGTTGAGTTGGAGCCAAAGGACAATAATGTTCTAGTCAAGGTCCTTGAAGAGAAGATGGAGAATGATAATAGGTGGATAATGTGATTTGGGGATTGTGATGAGATAATTTTGGAATATTTTGTAGCAGGTAGTATGTGGTGACTTGGTTTATTTGGAGAGTTAATATTTTGTTTAGTTAATATTGGAGAAGATGCAGACTAGAGAAACTTTTATTGATTGCACCAATAGATGGAGGGAGAAAGTCATGCAATCACAAATCCCTCTTATAGAGAAATAACAAATTAGTTTTTTTATAAAAAAAATACTCCCTAATCTTAAATTTGGTGTATTATTTTCTAACATCTATTTCTTTGAAATTTTGTATCAAAAAACTCATATTTAGGAGAAGTTCTTACAAGAATTTGGCAACCACACTAATAAAAGGCTTTTCAAGAAGGCATAGCAAAATTTCACTAAGAAGGAGACTCATGAGAAAGATAATGGCCAAGTCAACCAAGTAGGAACATCAAAACCTAGTAACTCATTACTCCACAATCCTTTTCAGGAGCCATTTGTCTCAAACAACCCTCAGACCTTCTATCATGATACCTCTTTGTCCTCTAGTTTCAGTGTACTACCTGCAAACCAACCACTCATACACAAAGTGGGGCCTCATAGGAAAAAGTATCCCCTTTTCCTGGATCAACCTCCAACGCATTTGTTGTGCTTTTGGCCAATAACCTCATTCACCTCCATTAAGCTAAACCCATTCCTTGTTGGTGCTTACCTCTCTATATTTTTCTTGTATCATAGAACCTCATAGTACAACTTTGAACAAAGCTTCACAGTAAAGATGTTATACGTGGTCTAAACAACCAAAATGCTATACCTGGGGGACTATTCCACATATATGTTAATGAGGATGGGGTGAGAAATTTGGCAACTCTAAGTGAACCTCCCTCAAATCACCCTAATTATAATGTTAATTTTATTGCGGCTTCCATTAAACCAAGTGGATCATAACCTTGAAGACAAATTAACTGGATAGTTGAGAATCCTTGAGAAAGATTTTTCTTTCACAAGGATCCTCCAAGAGAGGTTAAAATGGCTAAACAAGATTTTAAAATTCATTAGAAGTAGGAACTTTTTATGCATTTATTGATACATATGATGGGTATAACTCTAAAGATAAGGATTACGATTCACTAAAATATATAAAAAAAGACTCCATATTCTATTAGATACATAAAAGGTGAAAACTTGGGGTTAAGATAAACTGACTAATCATGTTGGCTTAATTGTGTCTCCAATCCGGATTTTCCGGAGAGTCTTAATTATATTAGAAAGTTATTTAGTGGGCCAAATCCTTATCTAGATTTATCTTCTACTAGAAGACTTAAATTAGTAGGAGTCTTATTTGAGTCAGTCTTCTATTTTGACTCAAACACAGTTAGGCCACATCTATAAATACACCATTGATGTAAGGGTTTCAATATAGAATAAGAAAGAGAGATATAGATCAATACTCTTAATACGTCTTATGACGGTTAGGCTACTTAGTCTTTTGTGAGAGTTGTTGATATTGGAGTTTCATTTTCATCTTTATAATTTTCTCTTCCTCTCTCATCAATACAATATCTTTTGAATCATCTTCATCACATATATCTCTTGTGTGCTATCTTTTTCTCTTTTCTGTTCTTCTTCTACATCGGGAATTGTGGTGGACATCGATATTTTGCACTACAATTGGTATCAGAGCTTGGTTCAACATGTCTACTATGAAGTTTGATATAGAAAAATTCAATGAAAAGCAAGAATTTCCTATTTTGAAAGCAAGAGGTCGTGCAATTCTTACTCAACAAGCGTTGAAAAACACATTGGAGGACGTCAAAACTGAAGATGTCGCCGAAAGTGTCTAGGAAAACCAGAAGGCTAGTGCACATAGCACAATCATCGTCTAGGAAAACCAGAATTATGAAAAAAGCTGGAGAAATAATATATGAGTAAGTCTATCTCAAATTGCGTTTACTTAAAGCAGAAGCTCTTCAATTTTCGAATGAGAGAAGGTACGAATATAGTTGATCATCTTAATGCTTTTAATAAGCTTGTTTTTCAATTATTAAGCATTAATGTTAAAATTGAAGATGAAGACAAGATAATTATTTTATTATCGTCCTTACCTCTTTCTCTTGAGAATCTTAAAACTACTCTCATGTATGGGAAGGATTTAAAATTTGACGATATTTTTGTTGTCCTTCTATCTAATGAATATTTGAAAAAGATTGGAGGGGATGTGTCACACTCAAAAGCATTAATTGTCAGAGGTTGTACCAAAGAAAGAAAGGACAAGTCGTTCTAGATCTAAATCCAAAGAAATAAACTACAGGTATTGTAAGAAGATGGGACATATAATTAAAGAGTGTTGGAAGCTCAAAGCAAAGAAAGAAAGAAAATCTCAATCTAAAGATCAAGTCAAAGAACAAGTATCAGTTGTTGAAGGAGTTTCGACGATGATTTTGGTAATGTTCTCTCTATTAGTTCCAATTTTGATCGTTACCATGATATTTGGATTCTTGATTCTGGTTGTTCTTACCACATGTGTCCTAATAGGGATTGGTTTGAAGACTACAAGTCCTATGATGGTGGTTTAGTTTTGATTGGTAATAATAATCCATGCAAAACTGTTGGAATTGGAACAATCAAAATTAAGATGTTTGATAATATTATTAGAACTCCTACTAATGTTAGATATATTCTAGATTTGAAAAAGAATTTGATCTCTTTGGATGCTTTGGATTCTGCTGGTTATAAGTATTTTGCTGAAAGTGGGGTTCTTAAGGTTGTTAAAGGCTCATTGATAGTGATGAAGAGACTAAAGCATGAAAATTTGTATGAGTTAGTAGGAAAAACTGTTGCAGGTGGAACAGTAATTTCTCAGGCTTCTTCTTCAGATATGACCCATTTATGGCATATACGTTTTGGTTATATGAGTGAGCAAGGTTTAAGTGAGCTCAACAAAAGAAAATTACTGAAAGGCCTCAACTCATGCAAATTGGATTTCTGCGAGTATTGTCTTTATGGTAAATAATCTAAGGTAAAGTTTAACACTAGTACTCATTACACTAAAGGTTTAATTGATTATATTCATTTTGATGTGTGGTGTTCTCCTATTCCATCAAAATTCGGTGCTCGTTATTTTGTCAGTTTTATTGATGATTTTTTAAGAAAAGTGTGGATTTATTTTTTGCATCATAAAACTGAAGTGTTTTCTGTTTTCAAACAGTGGAAAACTTTAGTTGAAAAAAGGACTGACAGAAAAATCAAATACCTCAGAAGTGATAATGGCAGAGAGTATAAATCAACAGAGTTTCTTAAATTCTATGAAGATGAAGGCATCAAACGCCACTTTACCATCCCAGAAAAACCTCAACAAAATGGTATGGCTGAAAGGATGAACAGAACCTTGTTGGAGAAAGCACGTAGTATGCTCAGTATAACTAATCTTGATAAAGATTTTTGGGCAGAACAATCAACACAGCATGCTTCATTGTGAATCGTTCTCCTCAAACAGCCATTAATTACAAGACTCCTAAAGAGGTATGGACTGGTCAACCTGCAAATTATTCTTTTTTAAAAATTTTTGGTTGCCCTGCTTATGTGCATGTTGTCAAGGATAAATTAGATGCACGTTCCAAAAAGTGTATTTTCCTGGGTTATGCCAAAGGCGTCAAAGGCTATCGTTTGTAGGATCCTACTATTTCAAATATAATTATTGAGAGAGACATAGTATTTGATGAAAGTGTTATGCTAAAATCTCTCAAGAAAGGTCCCAATGATATAATGCAAGTGAGGTGGAGCATGTAGTTTCTTCAGAAAAAGATATTCAGGGTATACCCAACCCTCAAGAAAATTCTAAGAATCAAATTTCTGAGAAGACTTCACTTCGAAGATCTCAAAGAAAAATAAAGCCACCTGAAAGGTATGATTTTGAAGATATGGTAGCTTTTTCTTTAATTACTGACAATGGTGATCCTTCTTCCTAGAAAGAAACAGTGCAGGATAAGAATTCTTCTCAGTGGCAAGCTGTTATGAATGAAGAGATGAATTTTCTTCAAAAGAACCATACTTGGGATCTGGTGAAATTACCAGAAGGTAAAAGAGCAATTGGTTGCAAGTGGGTATTTCGAAAGAAAGAGGATTTCTCTGAGATAGATGGTGTTCAATTCAAGGCCCGTTTAGTTGCAAAAGGGTATTCACAAAAGGAGGGTATTAACTTTAATGAAATTTTCTCTCCTATGGTTAAACACACATCTATTTATTTTCTACTTGCTTTAGTTGCTTTTCATAATCTTGAGTTAGAACAGCTTGATGTCAAAACTGCCTTTCTGCATGGAGAATTAGAAGAACAAATTTTTATACAACAGCCTAAAGGGTTCATCCAAGAAGGCAAGAAAAATTTTGTCTGCAAGTTGAACAAATCACTTTATGGTTTGAAACAGTCTCCAAGGCAATAGTATAAAAGGTTTGACAGTTTTATGTTGGGATAAGATTTCATCCACTGCAAACATGATTGTTGTGTTTATTTTAATATGCATGCCAATAACTCATTTATTATATTGTTTCTTTATGTTGATGATATGCTTATTGCTACTCAAGACATATCTCTATTGATTGATTTAAAGTTTAAAATGGAAAAAAAAATTGAGATGAAAGATTTAGGTGCTGCAAGGAAGATTCTTGGTATGGAGATTGATCGAGATCGAAAGCATGGCAAATTATGCCTCAAACAGAGCAAGTATTTCGAGAAGATTATTTCTCATTTTCACATGCAGAATTCAAAACCCGTCAGTACTTCTTTGGCATCTCACTTCAAGCTTTCAGTTCAACTATATCCTTCTACAGATGAGGAGCATACATACATGAAGAACATCCCATTTTCAAGTGCTGTTGGAAGTCTATTGTATGCTATGGTATGCACAAGACCTGATATTGCACAAGCAGTCAGCGTTGTTAGTCGTTACATGGAAAATCTAGGAAAAGAGCATTGGCAGGCTGTGAAATGGCTATTAAGATATATTAAAGGTACTCTTAATATTGGTTTATGTTTCGACAGGAACACAGTACAAGAGGTCAAAATTATTGGCTACGTCGATTCAGACTATGCTTGAGACCTTGATCGACGTTGATCCTTCATTAGTTATCTTTTCACTCTTTGTGGAGAACCTATTAGTTGGAGGTGTACCTTATAGTCTACTGTGGCATTATCTACAAAAAAGCATATACGTCTTGTACAAAATATTCATAAAAAAAAAGTGCTACTAAACAAAATATTTTATAGGAAAGATGTGCTTTTGCATGATATGAAAACTTGTGGTGAGATGAATGGTTGGATAAGTCATGCAAATATGCAAGTCTCAAGTGAATATTCATGCATATTTGGCTGCTAACTAAGAATATTGATAACTAAGAAAATCTGTCCAATTTTTTATATCAATTTGAAACCAAGTAAATTTGTAAGGTTGTAATTATTTGTCTACTTTGAGCACCAATTTCTCCATAAGAGTTTTAGAAGCAATATTTTCACTATTGGAAGATGTGAGTCAAAATTGGTGGTAAATTAAAGTAATTTTTTCACTTTTTTTCTAGTATTTTCGCTATTTTGAAAGCACCAATTTATCCTTATTTGAGTGTTGTGTGAGAGCCCAGCATCTTCCAACAAGTGGTATCCCAGCAATAATGGCTTCAAAAAATGCTTCACCTTCCTTCCAATACCCATAACTCACCAAAGAAAACTTTGATAATTGGGCAATCTTGATGGAGGTCATCCTTGGTTCTCAAAGAGTATGGGATGTTGTGAGCAAAGTCTATGAAGAGCCTTCAAATGAGGTAGCCTTGAGTCAAATCCAAAAGGAAGCTTTGGAGAAGGAGAGAAAGAAAGATTAATGTGCTCTCACAATCTATCAAGATTTGGATGATGTTATGTTTGAGAAGGTTGTTGCTACAACAAATGTCAAACAAGCATGGGAGATTCTTGAAAACTCTTTCAAAGGAGATGAGTGAAGAAGGTACATCTTCAAACTCTAAAGCCTGAGTTTGAAAAGCTTCTCATGAAAGACAAGGAGTCCATCTCAGATTACTTCTCACAGGTATTGGTGGTAATCAATCAAATAAAGAGACTTAGTGAAGATCTTCAAGATGTTCGTGTGATGGAGAAAATCTTACAATCACTTAACTCCAAATTTGAGCATGTGGTGGTGGCCATTGAGGAGTCCAAGGACTTAGAGACCATGACCATTGATCAATTAAATGGTTCTCTACATGCACATGAAGGAAGGTTGAATAGAGGCAAACAAAAAGATGTGGAGCAAGTCTTACAAGCAAAGTTCTCCTTTAAGAACAAGGGAGATGCTAGAGGTGAAAGAAATCAAACACGTGGAAGATCTCATGGTCAAGGATGAGGTGCTCGTCAAAGAAGAAGGGGAGATGAGAAAAATTCTCCTATGACAATAGATGTCAAGCATCAACAAGAGGTCATGGAAGAGGAAGAGGTAATTATGAGAGAAGATATGACCAACAAAATGCGGAATGCTACGCTCGTGGAAAAGTTGACTATTTTTCTTGGGAGTGTAGAAATAAGAAAGTAGAAGAGAAAACAAATCTTGTTGAATGCAATGAAGGAGAGGATGCATTATTGCTTGCTTATAAAGAAGGTGCTAAAGATTAGGAGAGCAGCACATGGTACCTTAATAATGGTGTTAGAAACTATAAGATAGTGATTGAAGTAAGTTTGTGAAGCTTGACACCAATGTTAGTGGTCATATAATATTTGGTGATAATTTTGAGGTGGAGATCAAAGGTAAAGGTGCGATTTTATTACAACTGAAAAATGGAAATCATAAAATGCTTCTTGATGTTTATTACATTCCAATATTGAAGAGCAATATTTTAAGTTTGGGACAACTCCTAGAAGCTAATAGTTGTAAGATCTATATGGAGAGGCATACTCTATGATTGAGAGATCAGAATGATCATCTCATTGCTAAGGTGGGAATGACAAAGAATTAGATGTTCTTATTAAATCTTCAAATTGTGGAAGCCATATGTTTGAAGAGCTGCATGGAAGATCCAACTTAGAGATGACATGTGAGACTTGGTCATTTGAATTTTGGAGGACTCAAGGAGTTGCATCGAAAGAAGATGGTGTCGGGCATACCAAAGATTGATCATCCAAATCAATTATGTGAAGCATGTTTACTTGCCAAGCATTCAAGGAAAAGTTTTCCTAAATAATCTACTTCAAGAGCCTCCTGTCCACTCCAACTTATTCATGCATATGTATGTGATCCAATCAAGCCTCTCACATATGGTAAAAATTCTTACTTCTTGTTGTTTATTGATGACTATAGCAGAACACATGGGTGTTTTTTTTTTTAAAAACAAATTTGAAGCTTTTGAATCATTTAAAAAACTCAAAGAAAATGTGGAGAAAGAAAGTGTCTATCAAAATCAAGCTTTGAGGACATATAGAGGTGGTGAGTTCATCTCCAATGAATTCAAGGCTTATTGTGAAGCTCATGGGATTCGATATCCCTTAACAATTCCTAAATCCCTGCAATAAAATGGCATTGTTGAGAGAAAAAATCAGACCATATTGAATATGGCAAGATCCATGTTGAAGAGTAAGAAGATGCCAAAGGAGTTTTGGGCCAAAGCGATTACATGTGCATTTTATCTTTCTAATTATTTTCCTACTAAAAATTTAAAGCACATGACACCACAAGCATGGAGTGGATTGAAACCAACTATTTCTCATTTAAGAGTCTTTGGATCAATTGCTTATGCACATGTTCATGGCTAAGGAAGATCTAAGCTTGATGATAGAAGTGAGAAATTCCTTTTCAATGGCTATGATGAAAGCTCCAAAAGCTACAAGTTATTCAACCCAAGTACAGGAAAGATTGTGATCAGTAGAGATGTGGAGTTTGATGAATAAGAAACTTGGGATTGGACTTCTTAAGAGGAGGGATTTTATGAGTTTTTTTCCCTATTTTGAAGAAGATGAAGAAGACACAAATGATGAAGAGCATGATCAGGCCATTCCACGAACATCACCATTTGTAACCTCTCAAGCTTCATTTTCATCTTCACCTTCCACAAGCTCAAGTGAAGGACCACAAAGATACAAAAGTCCTGCTGATCTTGGTGAAGATACTGAGAGGTTAGATGATGTTGCTTTATTTTATTTTCTTGCTAACAATGAGCCTTGTCTTTTGAAGAAGTAAGGAAGGAGAAAAGATGGATCCAAGCTATGAATGCAGAGATTCAAGCTATCAAGAAGAATGATACTTGGGAGTTAGCAATACTTTCAAAAGATCACAAGCCAATTGGAGTCAAATGGTTATTCAAAACCAAGAAGAATGCAGATGGAGAAGTAGAGAGGTATAAAACACAGCTTGTAGCAAAGGGATACAAGCAAAAACAAGGTGTTGACTATGAAGAAGTATTTGCTCTAGTTACTTGCTTGGAAATGATTCGTTTGCTTATTTCTCTTGCATCACACAATCATTGGAGGATTAATCAAATGGACATCAAATCAACCTTCCTTAATGGTGTTCTTGAAGAGGAAGTATAAATTGAACAACTGATAGGATATGTTATCAAAAGGCATGAAGATAAAGTGTTGAGCTTGAAGAAAGCCTTGTATGGCTTAAAGCAAGCTCCCTGTGCATGGTATGACCGAATTGACAAATACTTTCAAAAGAATGGCTTCACTAAGTGTATAAATGAATATACACTTTATGTGAAGAAGCAAAATAAAGAATTGTTTTATGTTTGTATTTATGTTGATGATCTTATCTTCATCGATAATTCTCCAATGATATTTGAATATTTTAAGAAAGCTATAATAAGAGAGTTTGAGATAATGGATATGGAACTTTTATCTTATTATTTGGGCATAGAAGTTAAGCAAATGAAAGATGGAATGTTTTATCTCTCAAAAAAGCTACACAAGGAGGGTGTTGGAGAAGTTCAATATAATGGATTGTAATATAGTAAATACTCCTATGGAATATGGTGCAAAACTTTCAAAGAAAGATCTGTATATGGAGAAGGTGAATGCAACTTTGTTCAAGAGTCTAGTGGAAAGTCTAAGGTACTTGACTTGCACTAGATAAAACATCCTCTTTGTCATTAGAATTGTGAGCCAATTTATGGAGAGTCCTTTGCATTCTCATTTCCATCAAGTTAAGAGGATATTAAGGTATCTTAAAGATACTCTTGATTATATGTTGTTTTATTCCTTCTTAAAGAATTTTAAAGTCAAAGGATATTGTGATGGTGATTTTGCTGGAGATGTTGATGACTAAAAAAGTACGACTGATTTTATTTTCTTCTTGAGAAATCACCCTATTTTTTGGTGTTCCAAAAAGCAACCTATATTGACACTCTCTACATGTGACTTGGAGTATGTTGCTACAACATCAGGCCCATATTATGCCATTTGATTTAAAAAATTATTGAAAGAACTCCACTTGATACAAGAGGAACCTACGGAGATTATGGTTGAGAACAAGATAGCTCAAGCGCTTACAAGAAATCTAGTTTTCCATGATCGAAGTAAGCACATCGATACAAGGTTTCATTTCCATCATGAATGCATTGAAAAAAAGCAAATTGAATTGAGATATGTGAAGTTTTTTGATCAAGTGGTAGATATCTTCACAAAGCCATTGAAGCATAATATTTTTATGAAAACGAGAATGCAACCTGACGTGGTAGTAAAGTCTAGTTTATGGAAGAATGTTAGAACATAAACTTGACTTTTCAGTTCACTATAAAAAGGATAGATTTAGAAAAGTATAACTCATTATTTTTTAGTTGATTGGAAAGTGTAGTGGCTCATTAGAAAACTTAAAAGAGTTTAGTTTCTATAAAAATAAACAATGTATAAATTGAAATTTTCTAGAAGAAGTTATTATAGTTGAATAAAATAATGTTAAGTAATTTTAGAATTTGAAAAGATGGATACTAGTTATTTGTATGTTTTTAAATTTAAATTAAAGGCACATGTATTCATCTAGATTTAAAATAATATAAATATATATTATATTTAGGTATTTTGTAACTATCATCTTCAAATTATAAAGTAAATTACTTTATTTGATTTCTCTCTAACTTATTATTATTTGAGTGTGATGTGAAAGTCCACCATCTTTCAAACAGCATTGAGAAACCTCAATTAAACGGAATAATGTGCCTCTTCTTCCAAATTCCAGACATAAGTCCGAGGCCAGGGCTACTTTATGACGTCCGTTATGGACTGCCTTGTCAGAACATAAAAGGCAGAGCTTTTTCTTTAAATTAATGAATAACTACATTGCTTGCATCTATTATTTTATGTTTCTGATTTTGGATTGGTTTTGTTTAATGTAGTTGATTACTGAAAAGTCTAAGTCTAAGTAAGCCACTAAGGTCATCACGATTTATTAATTTGAGATGGATTTATTTGTAATTAGCTAAAGTTGAATTAATTTTGAATCGATGGAGATGGAATTGATCGAGACTTCGATGTGAACAAAAAGCGTAATCATTATATATTTGGATTCTATATGATATCATAAAGAAATTATTGCACATAAAATTTGCTACATTTACACGCAATAACCCTTGCGATTTTTGAAATCAAATGGGGTTGTATCTGAATATGACAAATCTGGGGGTTGTCTGTAATTTTTGACCGCTCAGTTTTGTTTATAACACCAACATTTTAAGTATTGATTTGAAACTAAAATTATTTCAGTTTTAGTTTCAGTCAAAATATTTTTTTATAGCTAAATTTACAATATTATCAAATATTTTTTTATTAATTTAAATTAATTTTGATGATTAATTACTTGTGCAGTCAATTTTTTCCTTATATTATTATATAAAAATTAAATAGTAAATCGAATATTAATTTATAAAATTTTAATAATTAAGAAAAAATAAGTAACAATGTTGTCATCTCTCTCGTCTCACTCGGTTAGTCCACAGACGGTGCTAACTACACCAGCTATTAAATCGCCCAATGCCTGCGATATGGATCCGACATTATTAAAAGTCTGTCAATATATATATATATATGCAATCTACTTGCTTCTTCCTTTCAATATAAAAAATAGTGATTTTGGTAAATATTTTTATTGGCTTAAATTTGTTTGAGTAGCATTAGCATTCGATTTGCGATAATGATTCACTTTGACATTCTCGATTAGAAGTAAAAATCAATAAAAAAAAATTGTGATCATGAGTAGCGTTTTTAGCATGGGGCAGGACAGCATCAACACACTTTCTTTCATAGCCTTGCTATTCGATCCTTTGTCGGACTGACAGACAGTAACGTGTTTTGGCTCCGTTCATCTCCAGATGCTCATGCGCACATTAGCCCACACGGCCGCTCTGTTTTATTTCCTTGATTCAGTCATATACCCCATCTTTTTTTATTTTTTTCGTTGACCCTCGCCTCTGCAATCACGGCTTGAGCTGGCTCTCATCGATGACGACCACATCGGCAGAGGGTCCGAAAGGCTTTCGATGGCCAAGGTGCACTCACACTCGTGGACGACATCATTTAAGCCACGACCCTTGTGAGAAACAACCTCGAAGAGAAAGAGAAGCGAGAAAGAACCCAAGCTCGACGGAGGACGGAGCTGTCAGAAATTCAAGGAAATGTATGTCAAAACAATACAGAAATATTCATGTCAGATCATTGAAAAAAAATAAAGATCACGGAAGCGTACCTGATTCTATTGGGATAAAACTGACACCCAATCGAGTCCACTACGCTCCGGCGACCGGCAGCGGAGACGGCGGCGTGCCGTGCTCCGGCGACCGGCAGCGGAGACGGCGGCGTGCGGTGCTCCGGCGACCGGCAGCGGAGACGGCGGCGTGCGTCACTGCTGCGCGCAGGCGTCGTGCGCAGACAGCACGGGACCCGACGGCTTGGCGTCATGCGCAGGCAGGCGTCGTGCGGCAGCCGTCGTGCGCAGGCTGCTTGGGCTGCGGCGGCGCCTGCTTCGGCCCGACGACTCGGGGTGACGACGACCGGAGGCGCGGGAGAGCACGGATCTGACGACGCTGGACGGCGTGACGGCCTGGCAACCGTGGCCCAACGGAGACGACGGCGTGGCAGCGAGGAGGCCGGACGGCATCACGGCGTGGCAGCGCGGCGGCCTGGCAGCGGCGGCGGTGTGGCAGCGCGGCGGCGTGGCGGCGGCTGCGGCGGCGGTGACGCTGGAGGAGTTAGGGTTTGGGATGAGGTCTTCTAACTGTTTGGAATTTTCCCCACAATGGATCTAGGGTTTCTTTTCCTTTTTATATCAAATTTCACAGTCAGGGACCACACCCATAAATCTTTATGGGTTAATTGTTAATTAGTCCATCAATAATTAATAATTAAACCCCAGGAATTCTACACATTCACAATTTAGATACCACACTTATATTTTAGATGACAAAGACCCTAAATTAAATAGATCACCTCAATTAGGTCCTTATACCATATAATATAAATATATACACAATAATTTCATGCAATATATGTATGTCTACGTGTCCTTATGCATAAATGTATATGATTTATAGTCCAAATTCTAACAGGAGCGAGCCCCACCGCGGGGCAGGCCGAGTCGACGGCGGAGCGGAGATGGCAGGTCTTGGCAGAGGGCTCATCAAGCATGGATGCAATCTTGAAGTGGATGATGCGGACGACGTGATGAAAGAAAGGGCACGCTGACAGCCGCAGCGATGTGTCTTTTAGCATGTTCAGTGCGTGGCGGTTGTTCTCTCACCGCATGACATCCAGAGCATGATCAAACTCCCCTCGTACTGGCATCATCCTGGGCCATTTCTTTTTGCACATCGACCTCAGCTATTTTGCTCGCGGCTTGTTTGCCTAAGGCGTCAGGCTGCACTGGTGCATGCTCTTGAACCGTGAGCAATTACTTTCGAACTTTTGCCGACCATTTCGAATACCTTTTAGCTCTGTAATCAATTTTTGCACCTTCAGCAATGTTTATCGTTTGCATAGAATCTGAAATTTATCCAACATTGTCAAGCATGATTCTCTGCTCCTCCAATGCTGTAACAATAAATCATTTGGATGAATTCGTAAGTGGGCTGCTCTATGATCATCACGTGACGATCATAGTGCTAAGCCCAATACAAATTGCTACAAGATTTTTCACAGATCACTCATGCACGTGAGATGCGCACAAGACTTAATAAGTAATTAACATTCAAGACAATGACATGGGAGGACCTGAGCTTATTATTCCATTACAAAGTTGTAGAGTTGTATCTTAACGATTTAATCTCAACATCCCACCTACTGAATTCCCCACCAAGTAATGCTCTCGTCATCTCACCTGCTGAACTCCCCACCTCTTTAAGTAATGCTCCGTCTCCCCCCAAATCAAAACTCCAGGCATGCAACTCCAAGACCATGGCCGCTGCTCCTCCGCTACTAGATTAGAACCAGCGACTTGTGCTAGAGGCTGTACACCGATATCAGATAACGAGAATACTGGAAAGTAGCGAAGTCGGCGACTTGCACAGGCTGCCGGTGAATAAGCCTCTGGTAGAAGAGCACATTAGGAAATAATTAGAAAAAAAAAAAATCACTACGGAAATAATAAGGAAAAAAAAATAACCATAAAGATGGCAGGCGCCCTCGCTGTAAGAAAATCTGGTCGTGGCACAGAAAGTTCCAAAATTCCATCTTTGAAACGTGTTGCTCCGTAGAAGTCTGTCCGTAACCATTGCAGATCCTTGCAAGTGTGCCACGAACAGACAGAGGTTAGATGAATGCATGAGCCACGGTCTATTCTCCTGCATCATGTCTTTGTTCATGATAATCCCGAAATTGAACAATTGACCTTCATTGGCATCCTTGATTATTTATTTTTTATTTATTGCTTCTTGGCCCTCTTTTATTTTTATTATTTGAATTAACACATTTGTTAATAAAATTACCTTTGAATTAAAGTGGGTCCTTGTGAGTGTACTGCCGTGTCGGCCTCGTGGGTGTCGGACGGTGACCATGATCGAGACGGCCACAATGACAAAGAGAAACCGGGTCTCAAACTTGACTGGTCACACTGGTCCTATGCTCACTAACTCGACTGCTTCGAGAGACAGAAAGAGAGAAAGAGACGTCGCTGATTTTGAAGTCAGCCGAACAATCTTAACCAAAAGCTCTTGTTTGAAACAACGTTGCTTAACTTGTGCAAAAGGAAGGAAGGGAGATAAATAATTAGCGGAGTCGAATAACTAATATTCTATAGAATATTTGCTGTGTTGCATCTGCCATGCGATCCAATCGACTTTATATAGACATGCTGCATGCGCCATTGCTCTGGTTGTGATAGGATTTTGTGTATTTCTTGTACTAATTGGTAACGGGTATTAATGCTTATTTAAATGATAGTTTTACTTTTTCTTTTGTTCCAAAAATCTGGAAATGAGAAAGCTTTGGTCAAGGGTAAAATTCAACAAGTACTTAGTCGAATATGAAAAGTTGGCCTATCTTTCAAAAATTTAGCGAACAAACTGTAATATTACTAAAATAATGCATATCACTCAAATAGTAATCGAAATCTGAATAAAAATATTGATGTGCAGGTATATTTTTATGAATCTAACCTAATAATATTAAAAATATAGTAACTAATTTGATATTTAAGAAAATATATCAGAGTAACTAAAAATAGAATGAATTTTTTCAAAATCTATTTGTCTATTAATACTTCCAATCCAAGGTTTTAAGTCCCGATTTTTGAAACAGTTTTGGTATTTAGAGAAATTGATATGTTTGGACTGTTGACTGAAATTATTCCTATTTTGGTTTCCCAAAATATTTTTTTTATTTATTAATTTTACGTTGATTAGAGTTTAACTGTATTTGAACTATACATTAACTTCAAATTAAAAATATTATAAGATTTTTCAAAAGTTTTTAAAAAATTAGAAAATTTTTAAAAAACTTATAACTAATTTTATCATAATATTGAATATTATTTTGGCAAGGCATCTCTCTTATCTGTTCGCCTTTTATTTATTATGCCAACTAGTCCCAACAAAAGGGTTCGATAGGATTGGGATGGGCAAGTTAGGCTTGAACCTAAGCTTGTAATTGAGATGGTTTGATTTGAACAAATAGTCTTGGAGCTCACTAGATCAAACCGTGAGTTGTGGCAGTGTTGTGAGATTGTCAAATACTTTTTAATTTTACTTTTAATTCATCAAATGTTGAAATCAATCAATTTTAAAAAAAGAGCAATATTTTAAAAGTAAGTTATACATAGTTAGGATAGTGGTTGTCAAAGATAAAATCCTAAAGGCCTTCATGACAAAGTCCCAACTTCTTCAAAAAAGAAAGAAAAAAACGGTCCTAAAGAAAACTCTTGTTGAAGAGAAGTCGGATCCAGTTGAATCTTTCGAAGTTTGAAAATAAATAGTTTTATGAAAAAGAAAAATTCATAAGAAAAATACAAACCAATCAGTCTCACATCGGATATTGGATAGATAGAGTTCAATATATATAGTGAAAAAAGCTCATATCTTATGAACTTAAACTTTTGAGATAGTTTGGTGTTTAGTCTACTATATTAATCCGATTTAACACTATTTCGACTCCCCCAACAAGTGATATTAGAGTTTCAGGTTTAAAACTATGCAAACTCTTAAGGCCGAAATTACCGTAATGATACGATTGAATTGAATCGCATGTTAGTCTCTCTTAGAAAAAAAATCAAAAAATAAGACAAAAACTCGTTAGTATGGGTCATACGGTGGAATTAGTCGAGTAAAAGAGTTTTTTATTAAGAGTGTTAAAATTAATATGGTCAAATCACACCTGAAAGAGGATATTATTATAATATCAGGTATAATGAATTAGTTCCACATCGAATATTAAATAAATAGAGTTCAATATTTGTAGCAAAAAATGCTCATATTCCATGAACTTAAACTTTTAGAATGATTTGATATCCGGCTCACTATATTATTTTAATTCAATATTCTTTTAACTCCCCCAATAAGTGGTATCAAAGCTTTAAATTTGAACCTGTGAAAACTCTTAAGACCGAAGTTAGCATGATGATGCCACTAAATTGAATTGTATGTTAGTTTCTCTTAAAAAAAATTAAAAATTGAGACAAAAACCTATTAGTATAGGTCACACAGTGGAATTTGTTATATAAAAAGAGTATCGTGATGATATGAATGAACTGAGTTGCATGCTAGTCTTTTTTAAAAGAATCAAAAATCGAGACAAAAATCTGTTAATATGGATCACACGGTTGAATTGGTCAAGTAAAAGAGTACCGTGATAATGCGACTGAATTGAGTCGCATATTAGTTTTTCTTAAAAAAATCAAAAAATTAAAACAAAAATTTGTTAGTATGAATCACACAGTGAAACTGATCTAGTAAAAGAGTTCTTGATTAAGAGTGTTAAAACTGATATGATCAAATCACACCTAAATGGGGAGATTATTATAATATTAGGTGTGATGAATTAATCCCACATCGAATATTAAATAGATAGAGTCCAATATATATAGTAAAAAAGGTTTATATCCGATGAGTTTAAGTTTTTGGATAGTTTGACATTCGGCCTACTATATTAATATGATTTAACACTCTTTCGACTCCCCCAATAAATGAAATCAGAGTTTCAGTTTTGAAACTGTGCAAACTCTTAAGATCAAAATTACCGTGATGATGTGACTAAATTGATTCGCATGTTAGTCTCTCTTAGAAAAATAAAATAAAAAATAAGACAAAAGCTCGTTAGTATAGATCACATAGTGGAACTGGTGGAGTAAAAGAGTTCTTGATTAAGAATATTAAATGAAAGTGATCAAATCACACCTAAAGGAGGAGATTGTTATAATGTTAAGTATGATGAATTAGTTCTATATCGGATATTGAATAAATAGAATTCAATATATATAGTGAAAAAAATTCATATCCCATGAGTTTAAGCTTTTGAGGTGGTTTGATGTCCAGCTTACTATATTATTCTAATTCGATACTCTTTCGATTCCCTCAATAAATGGTATTAAAGTTTCAGATTCGAAACTGTGAAAACTTTTAACACCAAAATTACTGTGATGATGCGACTAAATTGAGTTGCATGTTAGTCTTTTTTTAAAAAATTTAAAATTAAGATGAAAACCTATTAGTATAGGTCATACAGTGGAATTGGTTATATAAAAAAAGTATCGTGATAATGTGAATGAATTGAGTCGCATGTTAGTTTTTTTAAAAAAAATCAAAAATTGAAACAAAAATTCGTTAGTATGGATGATGTGATCGAATTGGTTAAATAAAAGAGCATCATGATAATGCGACTGAATTAAGTAGTATGTTAGTTTTTCTTTAAAAAATCAAAAAATTGATACAAAAACCCGTTAGTATGGGTTATACGGTGAAACTAGTCGAGTAAAAGAATTTTTGATTAGAAGTATTAAAATTGATGTGGTCAAATTACACATGAAGGAGGATTATACCATGAGTTAAAACTTTTGAAATGGTTTTATGTTCGGTCCAGTATATTAATATGATTTAATACTCTTTCGAGTCCTCCAACATTAAATAATAGGTAGAAAATAATTAGAGTAAGTATTGAACCATGATCCTCCTAGCTCTTTTGTTGCATATTTTCGGCTCATCAACCACGTACCCTGCACGGCCAAACGCTACGTGTCCCCATGCATGCAAACCAGAAGCACGAAACGATTTTTCTTTTGTCATCTTTTCTCGCTTTTATAAACCCCACTAATTTTTCGCTTTCTCGTTCTCGAATGCCAAACCCTAATTCACTAGGGCCTCCATAAACCTCCCCTCCCTTCTTCTCCTTGCCTTCCTCTCCTCACATTTCTGGGCCATAGAATCCAAAAGAGACGAAGGAAAAGAAGAGAAGTGGACGCAACTCGTGTTCGGCGAGCAACACTTCAAGCGCTGGAACAAGTAGGAGCATAGCCATTTCAAGGTGCTCCCCTTCTCCTAGAGCTTGCCGGTGGGGATAGAGTCCAGAATCGGATCGGAGGAGGGGAGGGAGAGAGGAGTGATGGTCGTGGAGACCACCACCACCAACGTCCTCCCCACCATCACCCTCTCCAACGTCTCTTGCACCACCTTCTTTGACCGCTCATCGCCTCATCCAGAAGAAGAATGCTTGGATTCTTCAACACCGCCCCCGCGATGGCTATCCACTACTTTTGCTAGCCGGAGAGTTACAATCCTCTGTTGACTTGTCTCATACAAATGAAAATAGTTACAGGTGACTGCCATGGGCGTCTGCTGAGCGAGCTTGGCCGAGGAAGAGGAGAAAGAAGAAGAAGAAGAAGTGCGTCTGATGATCTCTTCACCATCAAAGCATCATCAGTCCCTACTTGTGCCCTGAGCTTTGATAGTCTGATGTATATTGCCACTCCAGCCACTGTTTTAGAAGTTTTTTTCTCTCCTAGAAGCACTTGAAAGCTTGCCTTCATAACAAGCATTATTTCATGGTCTATTTTTGTCGCCATTTCTCTTCAACTCAACTGAAAAGAATAAATGTCCAAAATATTTCGATTTTAGTCTAATTTGTAATATTTTAATTTAAAATTTAATTTCAAATTTAAGATTATATTATGTTTAATTATATATACATTTATTTTACGTGTTAAAGTTAGAATAGTTTGTTAAGATTATTAGTTCATGGTAAGATGAGCTGAGTTTGATACTTCACTTTTACATTTTATTTTTCTTAATATTTCAAATGATTTTTTATTCAAAAAATTTGAATATCTACATATAAATTTTTTCATATTTTTTTAAAATTAATTTTAAAATCGTAATTTAAAATCTTAGAGAAAAGCAACGTGATGTTCAGGGACAAAGCTAGTGCATGGCACATCCTCTCTCTCATGTCGTTGCGGATCATGCAGACATGCCCCACGAGGACCTGTGCAGATAAAATGCACGGCCCTAGGGACGATACATTTTGAGTGGGGGACCCGATCCCGTTCTGGATATTTTCTGTGCCAGCCAAACTTTAATTACAAAAAGTGAAAACAAATATAAATAAAAATACAATCAGAAAAGTTATGAAAAAAAATACAATTTTTTCTATCAAATTAGTAGTATAAAAAATATAAATTCGTTTATTCTCAACAAACCATAGGATTTTTATTGAATTTTTTATACAGTTTTGTTATGTATTATTAATTAAAAAAGTTAAATGATATCGGTCCTTAAGCTATGCATTAGAACCATTATTTTAAATTCGATGGAAAATTGTTGTCCTTGTCTTGTCAATTTATCTATTATATTTATAATTTGACATTTGCATGTATTAAATTTGATCGATGATGACTGAGATGTAAACAACTCATAACAAAGAATGATTATTTTTTACAATAAATAAAATTGTTTATTTTACATGTTATATGTGTTAATTATTTTTTAATTTTCATGTAATGATGTTATGGTAGCAAAAACCATAAGAATAAAAATTTTAATTTATTAAATAGCAATTTCAAAAAATTAAAACATGTTTGTATGTGTTGGATCGGCCGAAGTGGGATCTGATCTGGAGAGCACCAATTCTAATTTTACCTCCGTATCCAAACGGGTGGTGCCGATCCCAATCCCAATCGTCCGATCCGGATTAAAATTGACTGATATTTTAGTTACTGTTTAGTTCGGGATTAAAATCAAAATCATGATTAAAATTAGTGAATTAGTTTTATAAAATAATATCTTTTTATCAAAATTAATATTTTAATAATTTAAAAGTCGAAAAATTATTTAATTTTTTATAATAATTTAATTTAATAATAATGTAAAATAAATAATATTAATTTTAAAAAAAATTCTGAAATGGATTTATCCTGATTCTGATTCCGAATTAAACCCGACTGTACGCGTCTGGTCAATGTAAAATGGGAGCAATCTAATAATCAAATCACCATGTTTTTATATATAATTATTTGAACTTCAGCTAACAACTGACAAAAGTAGTTGATGTTGATCTTTAAATCCAAATCGGAAAGTAATCACGAGAGGAAAAGAAGCGTACAACGTAGAAGACTAATAAAAGCTTTTATTGAGGAGAAGTAGAATATCCACTATAATTTTTTGTATAAAAAAAACAAAAAGAGATTTATTTAATTCGGATTTGTAATGTATCTTATAGGTGAAAGTTATTTATGGGAGATTTCACTAATTTTAAAAATATAATGATAGAAGAAAACTTCAATCTCATAAATTTTTATAAAACACTAATTAGTTTAGTTGTAACAAGACAATTTAAACGTTTAATCTGCATCGTTATGTCTCATAACATCTCATTTATAAATTCTTAGATAAATAAAGCTTTTACAAGAGTGACCTAAGAATGTGAATTTGAATTTAAGTTTTTGTAGAAGACTAACTCGAAGAAGAATTTGATCTACTAATTCTTAACCTACTAATTCATGTCCTATTCTAAAATCCTAGTCTAACTAGGACTTTTTGAAAAATCTGAATTTGAGATATGAACCTATTAGTCTTGTGGCATTATAGATTGTTTATTGATTTATTTTTGACATAAATTTGATTGTGCAATTTGGGTTAGACAGTTTGAAAATATAATGAGTGGCTCAAATTTAACTGTCTGATTGATATTTGTATGACAATGGATGACAGTATAGACGGAACCAAGTTTTATATATGTGCTCATTTGGGTGTTCCGTGTCATAATGGTTTACAATATACCTATCATCTAGTCTCACCTTCAGGTTGCCTGGTTAAAGGAGAATAAATTTTATGAGACTAAATTCGATTAAAAATCTAGATTTAAATTGATTTATTTGAATTATTTGAAATTTAAACTTTTTTATAAATATTTAGTCTTATTTGTAATTACAAAATTTTAATTTGTAATTATAATAGACTTGAGGGGCTTTTTTGCAAAAAGCCAAATCTAAAGAACCATAATTTAGAACGAAACAGAGAACTATGATTTTTACTATTCTCTTTGTTTCCATCCGATTTGAAGAAAAAAAAAATTTTTATTTAAAATTTTTCCTCCTCTTCAACTATTTCTCATCAAAGAGTGATAAAAACTCAAGGTGGATTGGCTGAGAATTATAGACAAAGATTTCAGAATTTCGTTTTAGACTCTAAGATATGTAAATTCATTTAATTTAGTTTTAAACTCATTTTTTTTTCATAAGTCTTATATCAAAAGATAAAATTAGAGTTCACAAAAACTAATTCGATAATCTCTACCTTACCTTAAATCTTGTTTTTCTCTGAACTTGAATCTTTAATAAATACCTTTGTCATTGCCCTACAATGCGAGATCAATAATCTTAAATATTAATCAAGTCCAAGTATAATGTCCATGAGATTCCTTGATGTATGAATCTTCTACAAAATATCTCACCATCTTCGTAAATGTCTAAGATGAAGTGAAAGAGAACATATATGTATTTTGATTTGACATGATACATCATCTTATTCTTAATTTACAAGGTGTATGGTGCTTTGATTATCATAAAAATAGGAAGGACAACTTGAAAAAGACTAACTTCACTTGTTAAGCCTATCAACCATAGACCTCCTTTCATTATTTCTATAGTTGTCATATATTCAAACACTGAATATAGCGCCACAATTGATTACAATTATAGTTCCAACTTATAGGATTATTGCAAAAGGTAAATAAGTAAAAGGTGGGGAATCATCTTAGATAAAAATCTATTATAGTTTGAATCGAAATAATTTACAATTTTGGCTTCTTGAATCCTATTTTTGTCAATGCATAAACCAATATTAAAAATACCTTTAATGTATCTCAATAGCTACTTCACAAGTTATTAATGTTAATTTCTAGATTTGTGATTAACTACATTGATTGTCTATGTAATATTAGGCATTATGTACACCATAATATGTATCTAGCTTCCAATGGCACTTGGATATGGAAAATTCTTTATTTATGCATTGCTCTTCAACTCTAGAAGGAGTTGAAAGCTTGAAGTGTGATGCCAAGGGAGTGATAATGGTTTTTGAATTTTGCATACTAAAATAAGAAATAATCTTCTCTCAATACTTCTACCGTCTGAGCCATAACTTATGATGTTTTCAATTCTGATCAATTTTCATGCAAGGAATTGTCCTTACAGAACTTAGATCTTTCATCTAAATTTTTTTTTATCATTTTATTTCTCAAATCATTAATTAAAAATATGTCTTGAGTAGCAATAAGTATGTCATCAATATAAAGAAGCAATATAATAAATGAATTCTTAGTATTTATCTTGAAGTAAATACAACAATCATGATTTAATTGAATAATACTTTGTCCCAACATAAAACCATCAAACCTCTTGTACCCACTACCTTGGGAGATTATTTTAATCGTAGATTAACATGTTCAACTTGCAAAAATAATCTTTCTTGTCTTTTTAGATAAAACGCTCAAGCTAATGTATAAAAATATGCTCTTGTAATTCTCCATGCTTAAAAAAAAAACTTTGATATCAAATTGCTCTAACTTAAGATTATGAAAAATAATTAAAGTAAGAAGAAAAAGAATAGTAATTTAACCACATGAGAAAAATCATATTAAAGTTGATACCCTCTTTTTGCAAATACTATTTTACACTTAGATAATATATTTCACACCATCTATCTTAAAAGAATCCTTATTTTTTCAAAACAACCACTTACAATAAATTGTTCTTTTATCTTTAGATAATTTCACTAAATCCCAAGTATGTTTCTATTGAAGAGACTCCATCTTTTTACTTATAGCAACTTGCTAATGACTAGAATTCGTATCTTTCACTAGTTTTTTATAGGACAAAAGATCATCATTGTCAGTAGATAAAACAAAAATGACCATGTTCTCATAACCATATCTCAAAGGTGATTTTTTGTTTCTCTAAGACCTTAGGGCAAATTCATCCCAGAAACTTTGACTTGACTCTCATCTTTAGGCTCAGGATATTCTTGAGAGGTTGACACACTCTAAATCTTTTTGTGGAGGAATTGTAGACTTCAATTCTACCTAAATTGTATTAGTAGGACTTTTTTTGAGAGACTTTTGCATAACAATTTCATCAAACACTATATCTCTCTTAATAATTATTTTAAAAATAGTAAGATTCCACAAACACTAATCTTTAACTCCTTTAGCATATCCAAAAAAAATGCACTTTTGGGAAGTGCATTTAACTTACTTCTCCTAACAACATGTACATAAGCATAGAAACTAAAAATCTTTAGAGTAAAGTAGCTTGCGAGATCACTAGTCCATACTATTTTAGAAGTCTTGCAACCAACATCTATTTGAAAATACTTATTCATAATGAAATACATTATATTAACTACTTCTACCCAGTAATCCTTGTCTAGACCAGTTGCACTAAGCACATTGCATGCTTTCTTTTCACTAAGCATATTGCATGCTTTCTCTATAATAATTTTATTCATACTTTTTACCAAATCCACCAGTTCAGTCCACTAGGTGTATGGGATCAAAATTGATTACTCGAGATAGCAAGACCCCGAGGAGCAACCTCAAATCACAAATCAAAATTTATTTTAATTTAGAGTACGCTATCAGGTATTATGAAAATATGACTTCCAACATGTGCATGCCCTTATTATTAATTATCCTGATGATTGTCAGGAAGTTCCTAAAGCAAGAATTCTAGCTAATAAAATAGAGACACAAAAAAAATATTATTTAATTAACTTAAGAAAGATGGTACATGACTTAAGTTAGGATATGCTCTCACTTTACAACGAATTACAGAAAATATAGAAGAAATAAAGAAAGAAAAAAGAGAGAGAGTGAAAAACAAGCTTTGATGTGTCCTGCTGCCCTGCTCTCCCTACGTTAGATCACGCAGTGTCTGACCCGAACCATGAAAAAGAATGAGAGAAGTTTGAGGTGTTTCTAATTACTTTGAGCATCAGTAATAACTTCGAGATTTGAAGTGTTTCCATAATTAGTAAGATATAAGCGATAATTTCATTTGAGTTGGAGTATTTCCATTAGCCAATAAAGTGTTGGCAATAACTCTGTTAGGGTTGAAGTATTTCTGTTAGTTGGCAAGATGAGACGATAACTCCATTTGGATCGGAGTATTTTTATTAGTCGATAAGGCATGGACGATAACTCTATTTAATCTTGAAGTATTTGCATAGCCGACAAGGCATAGGCGATAACTTTTTCATTTTTGAAGATTTTTTATAGCTAATAAGGCGTAAATGATAACTTCATTGATTTGGATTGCATCACCAATGGCTCATGAGGTTGGGTATAGCTTGAAGATACATTGCCAACTACTTCTGGGGTCGGCTAGTTTAAAAGGAGCATTGTCAATTGCTTATGGGATTGACTAGCTCAGAGAATGCATCACCAACTGCTTATGGAGTTGGGTATAGCCTAGAAAAGGTGTGTTGTTAATTATTTGTGGGGTTGACTAGCTTATAGGTGTGTGTCATCAACTACTTGTAGAGTTAACTATCTTGAAGGGGTGCATCGTCAACTGCTTGTAAGGTTAACTAGCTTATAGGGGTGCGTCATCAACTACTTATGGGTTTGATTAGCTTGTAGGGATGCAATCATTAACTGCTTGTGGGGTCGACTAGCTTAAAGTGTGGTCAATGACTTTGAGTGCATTATTGGTTGACTTCATTGATTTGGTAGTATCACCAATGGCTTAGGAGCTCAAGTATAGTTTTGAAGTATGACTGATAACTTTAAGTGTGTTGATTATTAACTTCTTTGATTTGGCAACATCACCAATGACTTATGAAGTTAGATATAACTTTAAAGTCTTGTTGAAGGCTATGTACCAATCCTAGTGTGACTTAACTTAAGCTTATTTAGTTTTATTCGAGCTAATTTAGGTTCAGGTCAAGAGATGACACCACCCTTTTTTCATAGGCTTGGAGTATTACCGAAGTTTTAACACTCCTAATGGGACTTAGTTTGACCCTCGTTAGTTCCATCGAGACCAATATGGTTTGGATCTGAGTTTGACTTCATTTAGCTTGAGTCGAGTTTGACCTTATGTTGGCTCTCTATAGGGTCCGAGTTTGTTAGATTTTAGTTCAAGTTTAAGTCAATTTAACTCAACTTGGTTTTAGTTCAAGCTCGATCAAGTAAGTTCCAATTTGACTTTGGGTTTGCCCTTTTAATTTGGGTTTAATTTAACCAAGTTAGGGTTTTATTGGAACTTAGTTAAGTTTAGATTAGATTTGATTTAAACTCAATTTGATTTTTTTTCTATATTAACCTGTCTTGAGTCTGATTAGGATTGAGCCTGAGTTTATTTGGTTTAGGTTAACTCAATTTGGATTTTTTTAGAGTTTAGTTTAATTTGGATTTTAGTCCATCTTTTTAACCAATTTAAGTCCATTTGAGCCTTTGGTCTTTATCCATTTGTCGTGATTAAGTTCAATTTTAATATGATTGAGTTACTTCATATTAACTAGTTTGATTTGAGGGTCCTTAGTTATTTATAATAATTTTAGAATGACCACCCATATCTCGGCCTTAAATGTGCAAATTTGAGAGTTGGCTTAGTTTGTAAGCTCGAAAGCAGCCTTAAAAGTGTAAGTCCGAAGGGTGACTGGGTGCAAATCTGAAAACTGACCTAGATACAAACTCAAAGGTTGGCTAATTACAAACCCGAAGGCTGCCTTGAATGTGAGCTCGAAGGCTAGTCTGAATGCAAGTTCAAAGACTAACTAAGTGCAAACTCGAAAACTAGCTTGAATGCGAGCCTAAAGACTAAATTGGATACGAGCCGGAAGGTTGGCTTGAATGCGAGCCTGAAAGTTGGCTTAGATGCGAGCCCAAAGGCTTGCTTAGGTGCGAGCCCAAGGGTTGACTAAGTGTGAACCTAAAGGCTAACTAAATGTGAACCCAAAGGCGGACTAAGTGTGAGCCTGAAGGCTAGCTTCGATGTGAGCCCGAAAGCTAGCTAAGTGTAAGCCCAAAAATTAGTTTGGTACGAGCCCAACGATTAGCTTGGTGTGAGTCAGAAGATAGACTTGGAAGCGAGTCTGAAGGCTAGTTTGGATGTGAGACCAAAGACTGACTTGGATACGAGCTTGAAGGCTTGTTAGGTGTGAGCCCAAACGCTAACTTGGATGCAATGAGGATTTGCTATCTACGTTACCATTTTTGAGGGGTTGCAAATGGCCACAGCAGAATTATAGAATTTGTCATCTTCATCATCATCTTTAAAGGATCATAAGTAGCCACAGTATTAAGGAAGTTCATCCAAATACCAAGGAATTCAAGGGGCCGCGATGATAGTGATACGAAAATTGAGGTAAGATGTAACTTCTTCTTTTTTTTTTAAGACAACTTCCTCTTTTTTTATTCAATTCCATGCCTCCTTCCTCATCGTTGCTACCTTATTTTTTTTGTCACCATTTTATTATTATTATTATTATTATTATTATTATCTTATTATTTTCTTTTACTTCTTTCCTCCTCCCACAAACTCGGAGCCTCCCTCCTCCTTAGATCTCTTATGGTTAGGCCTCTTGGCCCAACCATCTTCTCTGGCCAGATCTAGCCGGAGATGGTTAGATCTTGCTAATCATGGCCACAGACATGCAAGAGGTGCCCTACTGTGCCTTCTTTTGGCTGATCTGGCTGCCTCTTGGCTAGATCCAGCTAGCTTCATTTGCGGTGGGGTGAGGTTGGAGGCCGCGAGGGAGAAGAGCTCCGACATGTTACTAGTGGCTTCTGACTTGGGCAAGGGAGCTATGGGATGCTGGCCAGATCTTGCATCAATTGTCCGACAAGGTGGTGACTGTGGTACAGGTGCAAAGAGAGGAAAGCTAGGGTTTTGGATAGAGTGGCGGAAGCTAAGCAACGGTTAGTGTAGGGTTCTGACGAGGCATCCTCGAGGAGGCTGGATGGTTTCTCTTGCACGACTGAGGAGTAGGATGGGGCAACAGTGAAGGTAGAGTAGGTACAGTGCTTGGGAGTTCTTCAAAAGCCAAATAGAGCCAATAGAAAAGAGAAAGCAAAGGAAGAGAGAAAATGAAGCTAAGTATACTAACCCTTTTTGATGATCCTCTTTCTCCTAATTTCTCTCTGTTTTGATCTTTCTTTGTATCCTGATTTCTCTTGCTCTCGTGCTTCTTAATTTTTTTCTTCTTCTTTTCATTTGCAGGTTGTTCCAGTCTTTTTATAGGCTTTGAAGAAGATTTTGCAGCCAAATTGAAGAAATTAGATGAATATAATTGGATCTTAATTGATTGATTTTATTTTTAAGATGAATAAGATTTGATGGGGAGTAAATTTTGTATGCCAAAATCATGTAATTCATTGAGATTTTTTTCCAATGCGAAAATTCAGATTATGTACCATTTTCGAATGATGAATTTTTTAGGGGTTAATCATAAAATTTTTTTAAAAAATTGGACCAAAGTGTAATTTTGTAAATTTCAGAGGCTTTTTCAAAAAAATGACATATTTTGAAAATTTTAGATTTTTTAAATAAAATTTGGATTCATTTGTAAATAAAAAATTTTGAAGCGTCTATTCATAAATTTTCCCAAAAATTGAATCAAAATATAATTTTATAACTTTCTGGAGCCTTTTTGTAAAAGGAACATATTTGTAATTTTAGAGGTCCTTTTCGAATGAAATTTGGGCTCATTTGTAAATAAAAAATTTTTAAGGGGTTTGTTTACAGATTTCTCAAGAAATTAGATCAAAATATGATTTTATAAATTTTAGGAGTTTTTTGTAAAAGGAGCATATTTGTAAAATTTTGAGATTTTCAGGTCCTTTTTGAATGAAATTTGGGCTTATTTGTAGATAAAAATTTTTGTGAGTTTTATTTATAAATGTTTTTAAAAAATTAGATTAAAATGTAATTTTACAAATTTTGGGGTCTTTTTGCAAAAAGGATATATTTGTAAAATTTTAAAATTTTTAAGGTCTTTTTTGAATGAAATTTGGCTTATTTACAAATAAAATTTTTGAGGAATTTATTTACAAATTTTGAGAAAAATTGTACCAAATATAATTTTACAAATTTCAATAGTTTGTTTTGCAAAAAGAACAAATACATGTAAAATTTTGAAATTTTCAGAGTCCTTTTTAAATGAAAATTGGGCTTTATTTTCAAAATATAAATTTTTAAGAGTTTATTTACAGATCCTAATTTTGTTCTTATCTTACTTTAGCCTTTGATCCTAATTTGGGCTCAAATCCAACGTCTAAATTTGGCTCATTAGGAATCCAACTCTAAGTCGAAGTAGAATTTTAAAATATACTTAAACAAAATATTCTCTTCTCATTCACTTCATGAGCTTTCTTGACAAAGGGAGTGGATGTGAAAATAAGAGCGTCTTGCTTCTCATTGTTGGGCCTGCAAGTGTTTGATTGATAAGCTCGCGTATTTATTCCCCGCAATAGTGTCTCTTTGTTTCCTTTGCTCCTCCTTTCTTATTTGCTTGGCTCACATTTTTTGAAAGATACCATGGAGCCCTTTGTGATTGAGAGAATTTGGGAGGAAGGTAGCCTAGCATTATGTCGTTTCCTCCTAGTCTTTGGGACTGATGCTAAAACAGCCATTGCATACCAGCCCCATGAACATCGAAAGTGGGTGTGCTTTAATAATTATCATCCCTTAGCTCGCTTTTCAAAGGAAGGGATGTTGTGTGCTGATGTAGCAGGTGGTTGCTTCTTGCTGGAACTTGTTGGGCATTTCAGACAGCAAGAATCTTTAGAGACTTTGGGGTTTTGTATTCGTAACGGTTGCTCGCCTATTTGGGAGTGATCATTCCTGCTTACCGGTATAGCGCCAATTCTACAAGGTTATTCAGAATGGGTTGGTGATGTAGTATCTCAGTTCTGAGCCCAGCTTGCAGAACTCGACATTTTGGGAGGAGTCATAGTTTCTAAGAGACAATATGTCAGAGACTCATGGATTTTCTATAGCATGATCAAGATATGGAATCATGTGACTAACACCTTTCATGCTTCATACGGAGAGGCCAGTATTTCCTTATGGGACACAAGGCAATTAGCTAGCATTCTGCTCCTTGGGGACTTCTACGACGAGCACATCCCTACTGACCATTATGTAGGCCTTGACTTTGGTTATACTTTGTGCGATCTCCTTAGAGTTTATGAGTGGTTGATGGCACACTTTCCAAACAATCAAAAGAGAGTATATTTTAACAATTGGATTGAGATCTTTTATGAGAGAAGTCTAACAAATGAGCCAACAAAATTTGACCAAATTATGCGTGACATGGTTGACATCCTTCCACAGTTTGGTCTCGAGACTTATTTTGCTGCCTTCATCAGTCTATGGCTTTACCACTTTGTCATGCCACATAGCGGACAATATATCCATTCTGAGACATTTGCGATGACTTGTAAGATGGTGCATGGGCTGTGAAGGTTGCTTTGGCCCCTGTAGTGTTAGGTTTAATATATACTAGTCTCAAAGCGATGGTGGACAGTCCCACAGGACCAAGTGATTCTTAGTTTGGTTCCCTATTTATTTTCTCTATACATGGATTGATGCCCACTTTAAGAGAACATATACTGAGTTGGAGCCTAATGATGAAATCAAAAAGCTATGTCAGTCACATTCGGTCTTTGTCCTCTACTTTCTCCCATTGAGAGACCAAGATACATGTGTGGGACCCCCAAAATTTTGAGTGGCAAACTTTTGCCTTTACTCTTCATGATTCTAACATGTTAGTGGATGTGGCTCATCTCCCCCTATCTTCAAAGGCTTATGAGTATATCATCTCTTTGAGGTATGGCATACTTCCACTTCGTTCTAGAGAGCATTTAGTCACAGAGTCATATAATCCTCATTGAGTTAGTTGACAGTTCAAGTATGATCAGGGTTTTTCTGAAAATGTTTTTGCTCCTTCACCACCATGATGTCTTGCAAAGTTAGCAAGCTATTGGCTACACCTCACTTGTATCTAGGATAATTTAGGGTATTATATTTCCGACATTAAGCGTGAAGCTAAGGTACTCCATTCCTACTCCACAGTGTGGTTTGACAGTATAGGTGGATATTATTACATTGATTCTAAGTTTCTATTCCAGAATGAGCCTGGTTCACACAGTAAGAAAAAGCAAGTAGCAAGCAGTAGAAGGTTGAAATGACAAAAGACCCTGGCTGGCAAATTTGCTCACTTTGGATCTAGCAGAGAGAGACCTATCCCTTCTCATAAAGTCAACGATGGTCATTTTTGGGTTAATGCATGTCCCAGATTGAGCTTGAGTTGGGAGGCACCTCAACCTATATATGACCATCACGTGACTGATGCTCTGAGGTGTCCGGTCACACGTGAAGGCTTGCATGTAGGTGGGAGCATGGGTGTAGGTTTGCCTATACCATCTCGGACTTGGTTTCCTCATTTCTCATTAATATCATGGATGCAAGACCAGGAGCAACCCTTCCTTCACTATGTGTGCCAGTCTATTGATATAGATTTCAGTAGAGCAATCCGACCGGCTCCTCCATCACCTGCATCGACTGGCCTTTCATTAGATATGAGTATCTTTAAGTGCTAGTAATTACATTTTAGTTTCTCTTCTCTTTTGACTAAAAACCACTTTTTTGTAGGCGAATGATGATTAGAGACCTGCTTGATGATATTCCAAATTTTGATGGTAAGGGACATCTGAACTTTGTCAAACTTTACATTATGCATGTACTAGTCTTGCCCTTGTTGCAGACATAGTTCCTGAGTCATGCTTTAGTCAAGGGATATTTGCATCCATGGGTATGTGTCCACCATCATCAGCATCAGGTAATAATCCATTATTTTTTCTTTTCTCAAAAATCCTCTCAGCTTACAATGCATCACTTGCCCTTTCAGGTGACAATGGAGAGGCATGAGTGATTAACTATTAAGTTACTGTGATTATCGAAAGCACCATTAAGGCTTTATGTATCTTAGGGTTATGCTTATACTCTTTATCTACAGCCTCCATTTGTTTTGATCCTCTGAATATTATTATTACTTTATGAAATTTTTTTGGTTTTCATCAGATTTGACCTTGCAACTTTATATGCCTCTTTTTCTTTGCTTTTGTACTCCCTCTATGCAAACGAGTTCTGATTTCTTCACCTGTGATAATAAACTTGTGTTATCATAATGAGTGAGTTTGCTTTGCCATGTAGAATTTGCCACCCGGAAGTGGACTTGAGTTGTCATATAGAAGTGAACTTGAATTGTCACATGAAGTGGACTTGAATTGCTATGTGAAGTGGACTCGAGTTGCCACATGGAAGTGGACTTGGTTTGCCATGTAGAAGTAGACTTAGGTTGTCACATAGAAGTAGACTTGGGTTGTCATATAGAAGTAAACTTAATTTGCCATGTGGAAGTGAACTTGGGTTGCCATATAGAAGTGGACTTACTTTACCACATAAAAGTGGACTTGGGTTGTCACTTAAAAGTGAACTTAATTTTCTACGTGGAGTGGACTTGGATTGCCATGTGAAGTAGACTCGGGTTTTCACATGGGAGTGGACTTCATTTGCCATGTGGAGTGGACTTGAATTGCCATGTGAAGTGGACTCGGGTTGCCACATGGGAGTGGACTTAATTTTTCACATTCAAATTGACTTATATTGCCACAATGAGTGGGCTTTTTATGGGAGTATGGATTAAACCATCACAAAAATTGGGCAGGATTTTGTGTTATGTTTTACCTTGAGAAACATGGAGTGCATATATGACCAAGTGTTCCTTTTTGAGGAAGTCGAATGTTCCATCATAGATCAAATATAAACACTTTTTGTAGTGACTGTTGTTGCCATTAGGGCTTAGGCATAATGCCTTTTAAGGAATTGATCATTGATTGGTGGCATAGGCCTTTCTCCCTTATTATCGATCAGTTGGTAGGATCCTCCTTCAAATATCATTTCAACGATATAAGAGCCTTCCTAATTAGACTTGAACTTGCCTCTCTTGTTTTGGTTTGGGATTATGACTCTTGTCACAACTAAGACCATTTCTCTCTTCTAGAAAGACCTAAGCCAAGCCATCTTATTGTAAGCTCTGGACATTTGTACTTGATACATTTTTAAGTTTTATTAGGCCGTAATCTTTTTTTCGTCCAAGGCGTCTAGCTCATCCAAGCAAAAACAAACATTATCCTCTCTTGTGATTTCTTCTTACAAAGCAATCCTTAGAGAGGGGATTTGCACTCCTAGTGGGAAGATTGGCTCAGTCTCGAACACTAATGCATATGACGTTGATTGGGTAGGAGTTCGATAAGTGGTATGATAGGCCCACAATACCTCAGCAAGCTTTTGGTGTCAATCTTTCTTATTTTTGGTAATAACTTTTTTCAACATCTTGGAAAGGGTCTTGTCAAATGCCTCGATGAGTCCATTGGCTTTGACATTGTAGATGGATGAATATCTTTAATTTATCTTTTAATGATGCACAAATCGTCCTACCTTGAAGCTTTTGAAGGACAGTCCATTATCAAAAATAATCCTTCAAGGGACATCGAATCAATACAAGATATTTTTTTGAAAGAAGTAGATAATAGTATTTATTTTTACCTCTTTCAATGAAATCACTTCAACCCACTGAGAAAAATAATTAGTTGTTGCCAGTATGAAGTGGTGGCCTTTAGAAGAAGATGGTTCGATTGGGTTGATGATGTTTGTACCCATACCTCAAATGGCCATGAGGGCACTATTGGATATAGAGGATTTAGGGTGCTAATGGATGAAGTTGCCATGAATTTGGCATAGACGATATCTCTCCGCATATTCAATGCAATCTCCCACCATCGTGGGCCAATAATAGCTCATACGCTTAATCTTTATCATCATTTTCAGACCTGACTGATGAGCCTCACATTCTCTAGAATGCACTTCATGCATAACTCGGTCCCTTTGTTTGAGAGATAACATAGAAGTAGTTGATCGAAAGACCTCGTATAAAGAGTATCATTGATAAGTAAAAAGTGTGTGGCTCTCTTTCTAAGTTGTATTCGTGTAGATCTATCTTTTGGGAGTTCTCCACTTTTAAGGTAGTTGGTAAATGGTGTTCTCCAATCTGTGATTTTTCCTATTAATTTAGATTTAGCCCTCTCATATTTGATGTTGAAGACTGAGCTCATCAGCTATTTAATATGGACTATGATTAGAATTTCTCCTTGATCATGATCAGCAAATGTCTTGGCTAGTTTTACTAAGGGGTCAACTTCTGCATTGATGGACCGAGAAACCTTAGTTATTTGAACATGTGAGATTTAATTTATGAGCTCTTGAGCCTTTTCATGGTATTTCAAGAGCTCATATTTGTGAATTTCATATTCGCCTTAAACTTGGTTGATAACAAGTTACAAATCACCGAAAATATATAGAGATGATATTTCCATATTGAGAGTCATTTTCAGTCCTACAATTAGGGTCTCGTACTCAACTTCATTATTTGTGCTTAGTTTTGAGAGGAAATAGGAGTATTATAAAATGCCCTAGTTTAGAGTGACATAAATGAGTCTAATATCTATTTTGATCTGCAGAAGCTTTGGTTTAATCCTTGGCTTGATGGATGATGCTCTATCAAAACAACTTCTAGTAAGGTTCTTCTTCTTTAACCAAAAGGGTTTCTTCATCAGGGAGCTCGCAACTCAAAGGAGAATCATCTAATACTAAATGAGCTACGAGAAAATCAACAAGGGCTTGCCCCTTAACTACCTTTTAAGGAGTGAACTTGATATCGTATTCTATGAGAATTAAAAGCTCATTTTGCTAGCCTCCTAGTCAGTATAGGTCTAGTCATTAGGTACTTTAGGGATCAATCTTTGATATTAAAATGACTTGTTGAGAAAAAAATAATGCCTCAACTTCTTGATAGTGAATATAAGCACCAGATAATGCTTTTTGATGAAGGAGTAGTTACTTTCTACCCCCATTAGCATTCTACTTAAATAGTAGACTGCATTTTCTTTATTTTCTTTATTATTCTGAGCAAGAAGTGCCCCCAAAGATCCTTCCATTACTGTCATGTAAAGAATTAAGGGCTTATCGGGTAGGGGTGATACTAGGGCTGGTGGTTCAAAGGCCTGTTGGCAGTTTTGATTCCAAATGAATGGAGTATTCTTCTTCATCAACTTAGAAAAAGGCTTGTATTTTTCAGAGAGGTTTGAAATAAATCTTCTTATGTATGTAAGTTGGTCTTGGAATGACTTCAATTACTTTAAATTATTGAGTGGTGGCATATCCAAGATAGCTTTGATCTTAGATGGATCGATTTTAATCCCTCGATGTCTGACAACAAAGCCAAGAAATTTTCTTGATGATACCCCACAAACGCACTTCATAGGATTCATCTTTAAGTTATATTTTTTAAGATGGTCGAATACCATTCATAGGTTTTGGACATGCCTGTCTTTGGACTTAGTTTTTACCACCAAGTTATCCACATGAAATTCCACTAACTAGTGTATGAGATCATTAAAGATTTGAGTTATGGACCTTTGATAAATGTATCCTGTATTCTTGAGCCCAAAGGGCATCACCTTGTAGCAATAAATGCTAATTAGCGTCTTGAAGGCTGTATATTTCTCATCATCAAGATGCATTTTGATTTAATTATATCTTGAGAAACCATCTATAAAGGAGAATATTACAAGGTCAACCGTGTTGTCAATCATTATTTTCATTATTGGCAATGGAAAATTATTTTTTAGACATGCTTTATTCAAGTCCCTATAGTCCATACAAATACATATTTGGCCATTCTTCTTCTTGACTGGATTGATGCTGGGTATTTTTCCTCTCTAATGAAGCCTATTTTGATCAATTTCTTTATTCTTCTATCATCTTATGTTCTAGGTTGAATTTCATCTTTCTAGGTCCTTGTTTGATATGCAAAAGCTCAGGATTGATGGTCAGCGTATGGACTATAACTTTAGGATTCAGTCTAGGCATTTCCTTATAGCTCCATGCGAAGTAGTCAATGTACTCTTGGAGCATTGCTTTGAGCTGGGTTTGGCTTTCCTTTGAAAGTTGAGTATTGATGAAAGTTGGATTGGGATTTTACTCTGAGCCTAGATTAATCACTATTAGTTCATTGATTGTGGCTTGCCCCCTGTCCTCAAGTTTTGGTGGAGCTTCTTTTAGTATGAGGATTACTTCTTCACCAAGTGATTCATCATGTTGAGCGTAGTTTGGTGAAAGTTTATCTGAAGGCATTTTGACTATATCATGCTCCCTTTCTTTTGGTTCTGATAAAATTCTATCAAAGATGTCACCTTCTTGTGAAGTCTAAAAAGTCATAGCTACTCAGCACATGTGTCATGTTGATGTCATTCAGCCATTAAAGAGAGGTCCAATGGCGACCATAAAACATGTGTGGGCATTTGGTATAATATAACCTAGTCCTTTGGTGTTCCTACTTCCTCTTCCAGAAATGAAAGCACATCTTCAAGATGGATCTCATAGATTCTTGAAGAAACAACTTTGCCTCTTTGTTTGTAGATGTCCACAACTAGATTGGTTGATTATCTGATGAAGCTAATCTAAGAAATATTTAAGCATAATTATTGGTTGATTGTCACCATCATCTGCTAGATCTTCACTCATCAGGATTTCATGTATGTTTGGGACACAAGGGATTGCCTTGTAAAATAATATTTTTCTTTTTCTCTTTTGCACCATGGAGGAATGTAAAAAGTAATTAGTTCTTCCACAACGTTGATGCTCAGCTCATCTAACGGCTTAAGTAAGCTTTTTGGAACTTTAGGAATAAGGAGAGTATTTTCTGTTTGATCTCTATTATCATCTTCATCAGAAGTATAATCACCCAAGAAGACTCACAAGGCTTCTTCATTTGAAGAGACTAAGTAAAATCACTTTCTAGGTGAGGAGCAGAAAAGATTAGGCTAGTAATCTTTTGCTTTACTTGACTGATGGAAGCAAACCTCTTATTAGCATTAGATTTCTAATAGTATTTTGCATTATCATAATGCACCTCATGAACATCAAAAAGGTGTACATCTCTGTCAATTTGGTGTTCTTCACCATCCTTGAAATATTTGAGGTATTGATGTAGGGTTGATGACACTACTTTATTTTCATATAGTCATGGCCCCCCTAGTAGTACTTTGCATGATGCATTAATATCAATCATATAGAACTTAGCATTTGTCATCATCTCCCCTACTTTTAGAGAGATGATTATGGCTCTTAGAGCTCTTTGGCTATTTTGATTAAACCCTTGTATGGTTATAATTTCAGATAACAAGTAACACACATCCAAAGTTAGAGCTCATAGAGTTTAGAGAGTCATCAAATTAACTGAGGAACTTGGGTCAATCAGGATGCAATTGATCTTGATCTCGTTACTATTCCCTGTGACATACAACAGTTTGTTGTGGTCTATTATTTCAGGTAGCAGGTCATCATTTGTGAAACTTGGTATTATGAGACCAATAAGGTTCATCTTCAAACTCATTTCCGAGACTAATCATGTGACAGGAGATAGAGGACCCTTGCTCCCGGTCAGTAGTTCTCTGAATGTCGTTGGAGGATGTGACTAGCTGATAATTATCCCATTCAACATTAGATTTTGGCACATGGGTTTTTCTCATAGAGAGGTCTTCGAAAACTCTCTAGATGAACCCTTCTACTTCATCTATTGGCATAACCTTCTTTAGGACTTTGTATTTAGGATGATTTTTTCATGGATATTCAAATTGGCTTGATTGTGGATATTGACTTGATGCGAGGGAAGAATGAGCTTTAGAATTAGTCCACTTTATCCTCTCCCAAAATGTTTGCTTCTTCCTTTAGCGCTTATTGGTGTAGAGCCTCTCGAAGCGGTCATAAAATTACTCTGACTCAGACATGGAGTCATATTCATCATCCATGCCTTGTAAGTATAATTTCTCTAAAGTTGGCAAATTGCATCCTTCCATAGGCTCTAGGACTAGGAATTCACCAAATCTAGTAGGTTGAATATTTATTGTTAGGTTGCCTGATTAAGGCTGGGATAGTAGCTCATCGGCGTTCAGCTCAGACTTATGAGTCACCATGCGATAAGAGATCATAAACTTAGCTAACTCTCTTCAATAGTGTCTAGCTTTCTTGACTTGTCTTTGGAGTAAATGACATAAATGGTCATTCTAATATTGAGTAGAGTTAGTGAGTGATGTCTCACCACTCCTATGAGGCCTCTTGTGTGGCTTTATCTTTTCTGCCAACACCTTCTCCATCCTCTCAACTTCATCACAGAGCATGGTAGTCATATTTATCATGCTTTCCATGTAAGCAGCCATAGCCTTCATATACTTGTTCAATATTTTCATTTGCCTCCTAATGGACCCCATGTTAGTTGTAGCTAGCTCTTTCACAACTTCTAGCAGTAGTTTGAGCATGTCATAGTCGTACTTACGAGCGAACAACTCTTTAAGATAATCATCTCGAGAGAAGCCCTCAGGGAGACCTGTGGGATCTCTCATTTTATCAATACATCCCCAGTGAATCTATTTACTTCTTATCTTACACACTGAATTCCCTTATCATTGAAGTGATGGGGTGGGGATTGGTTTGGTTATAAACCTCCAATGGTAAATATAGCAGAGCAGGTTGCCATCGAAAGTTTACTTTCTTCATTTTCTACATCAATGTCCTTCAGTAAAGCTTTGAGTTTGTCACGAAAGAATTCTTCAAAAGTTACTTAATTTTTTTCCCTAAACATATTCATCCAAAGCATCAATGTATTCTTGGATGGCTGATTTCTTGACATTATATTCATATGATTGAACCAGCTTCTTTTTCTTATTTTTGTTCTTTTTCTTCCTGATGCTTCAAGAAGGTGAGGCCATTTGCTCTGATGAGGCCTTCTTCATCACCATCCCATATTTTTTAGGATTTCTAGTTATTTTTTCATCAGTTTCTTCAAACTTTTTGAAATATAGACATTCCATAAGTGCCCTTGTTCTGAAGTACATTGTGCTTTTTTCCCAAAAAAAATTTCAACAAGTGGTTCATGGTCCTCAAATATAGTAATATGATTGATGTATTCAATGGAGGTTTTGAATAGGGCTACCTTCGAGAGAGTTAGCTTACCTTCTCGGTATTGCTTCTCAACCCAGTCCTTGAACACATAGCAATATTCAATGGTATGCCCCCAAAATTCTATGGTAAGGATAATAGTTTGGGTGATCTATTTTATTGGCCTCATCTAGCCTCATGGATTCTAGCAATTGGAGGCCTAATTTTAAGGCATTCTAGAAGATTTTACCTATTTTTTCTCTTTTGAAAGAATATTTCTTTTTGAACTTTTGTTGGAGATCACTGGATCGTTCCACTTCGCCATTTCCTCCAAGTATTGGTGATTTATGAGGATTACCCTTGTTCATGGTGGGGTTTGGAGTTTTTTTTTTTTTTTGCTCAATTGTTATGAATGTAGCTCTCACATTTTTGAAAGGCTCTTCATACTTTACCTTATCTTTTCTCGACTTAAAATTTTATGAACTGAATAAGATTAGTGGGTCAATCCTTTCCAGCTCTTGACTTGAATAATGAGATCTTGGAAGGTATGGATAGAAGAGGCACTTAAATAAGATGTCATCCATTCTCCTCTTATATTGCCGAGAATCGGATTCACTGTTTCAAATTGGCTCATGGGTTATTTACACTTGATATTGAGATTCCTCCACCATGTGATATAATCCAGAATTGACTTATTGTAGCATTTTGATGTTGAGACAAGGTCTACAATAGTCACTTTATCACTGACTCCTCCAAACCTAATTCAAAAAGCCTCTTTCATTTGTGTCCAAGTTTGTATAGATTCTTGTTAGAAACTAGTATACCACTTGAATGCTATTCCTATCAAGCTTGTTGAAATTTGGCAGAATAACACTGAGAGACTATTACTTAAATCTTTACATAGAGTCACAAAGTGAGTTATGTATTGTTTAAGATTACCCATGTTATTAAACTATTTAAAATTAGGCACTGTATAGCCTCTGGGATATGACACTCAATCATGATGGCTAGGATATGGTTTGTCAGCACCATTTATCCTACCCATCACACTTCCTTCTCTCAACTACATAGCTACCATTCATTATACTTGTTATTGTATGTATGTTGGGAATTCCATATTGTCAAGAATCCTTAAAATTAGGGATTGGGTATCCCTTACTGGAGGAGGTGCTTAAAAAGGGCCTATATTTCCGTGGATCTCATCTACAAGAGATACGCCATCCGCGGCTTCTACTACTTGAGATGGTTGTTGTGATCATTCCAATTTATCCAGTTTTTGACTCATTTTGTAACATCATCTCCATCAACTCTATAATCTTCTTTTTGAGCTTTATTTTTCTCTTTGTCTTGCTATCTTAGCTATTCTTGCAATGCTTCTATGGTCACTTCTTGATTGGAGCTTTCAGTTATGATCAAAACTTCTATCAAAATCTGATGCTCCATGTCTCAAGAATCAGGTCTGAATTTTGGGTTGAGGTTAATCTCTCTTATTAATCAAGTTGTCTCATTTAAGAGTTTACTCATGGAGCGGGTTGTCATGCTTTCTCTTTGGCATGGTAGTAAGGAATGGTGCACGAGGGCCCTCTCCTCTTGGATTTCTTCATTAGTAAAATTTACCCGAATATTCCTCTTTTGGCATTTGGCCAGCTAGGGTGCAAGGCTCAGTGGGAAAGCAGGTGTGGGTAGGCAGCATGGAGCTCTAACTGGGGAAGCTTGGGAAGAGCTCAGGGTGTAGGGAGGGAAAGCCGCGCAAGGCATGGGTCAATGAAGCAAGGTCGAGGCTGGGAGGGAAAATGATATTTGAGTGTTTAAGCTCCTCACACTTAAAAAAAACATAAAATTGAAAGAAAAATATAAATTTGAAAAAAAAAATAAGTTTTTAGACTTATATTTAAATAACTTAAGGCATAATGATTTTGTTAAAATTAAATAAAAAATATTGATAAAAAGATGGTTATTTGTAAATTTTTACTATTAAATATACAATGTCTTGCTAATAGTGATAAAAAAGTTAATTTTCACAAATTCGCCATAATATGAATAACTTATTACTAAAACTCAAAAATAAAATTAGTAATAATTGAAGGTGTATATGCCATTGTGCTTGGGTCTTATCATCACGATTAATGCAAGATAATGATTTTTCAATTTTTAAAAGAAAGAACTTCTCCTTTTCTTTGTTGTCCTTCTCCTTGGCAGCACCTGAACCCTTGGTTTATATGGTTGAAAGTATTACTGAGCACACTCAATTTAAAAAGAAATTAAAATCCTTCTTATCAAAACGTATCAAAAAATAATCGCTATTTCCAAGCACAAAGCTAGCTAATTTCATTTCCACATTTCGCATTAGTTAGAAATATGGATAAAATTTTATCTCAAAAAATAGAAATACGGATAAAATTGGGATTGACAATGCAAAAACGAAATACATCTTCAATGGAAACCAAGCAAGAACATGACTCCGAAAGCATGGATTCCTTCCTTGTGCTCCCGTCTTCTATCTCAACAACGTCAGTGAGACAGTGACGGGTTTGGTTTGCGTATCCGAGAGTCCGAGACCCATGGTTTTCTCTCTCTCTCTCTCTCTCTCTCTCTCTCTATAAAGACGCCCTCGTGTGAAGGCTGAAGACAACCTCAACGCAATGGCAACCGGAGAAGAAGGCCAGTGGGCGATAAACCGAATCTTGCAGAGGAGTGACGTCGGCAGCATGCAAAGGCTGCTGGTGGCAAGGGAGCTAGCTCTGAACCACACAAGGCCGTTCTTCGCTGAAGAGGAGGTTGGGCATGTAGCTTTTAGTAGCGGGATGCCGGTGAGTGTGCGGGATGATGACACTGGGACAGAGCATGAGCTTCGCTTCAAGCTGTGAGGTTCGAACGGCATGTATCTATATAACTCTGTTTTAATTTGTGTATGTTGCTTGTGATTTAGACTTATTTATATATAAAAAAACATTCAAAAAGTAGATTTATAAATATAAAAATATTAAACTTATAATTTAAAATTTTAAGTTTTAAAATTTTTAATATTTTTTTATAAAATTTTATTTTAAAAATGATCAAGTTTAGACTTATTTATAAATAAAATATTTGAGTGATCTATTTATAAATATACAAATATTAAACTTGTAATTTAAAATTTTAAGTTTTAAAACCTTCAATGTCTTTTTTGTAAACTTTTATTTAAAAATAATAAAATTTAGACTTGTTTATAAATAAAAATATTCAGGGGGTCTATTTGTAAATGTACAAATATTAAACTTGTAATTTAAAATTTTAAGTTTTAAAACCTTCAATATCCCCGTTTTGTAAAATTTTTTTTAAAAAATAAAATTTAGGCTTTTTATAGAATAAAAATAGTGAGAGGGTCTATATGAATATACAAATATTAACTGTAATTTTAAAAATTTTAAGTTTTAAAACCTTCATATCTTCGTTGTAAATTTTATTTAAAAAATGATATATTTTGGACTTATTTATTATAAATATTCAAAGGTCGTTTTATAAATATATAGAGTATAAACTTATAATTTAAAATTTTAAGTTTTAAAGCATTCAATATTGTAAAATTTTATTTTAAAAATGATAAAATTTGGACTTATTTATAAATAAAAATATTTGAGGGGTCTATTTATAAATATATGAATATTAAACTTGTAATTTATATTTTTATGGAAGGTTTATTTGTAAAAAATTAAAATATTTAAGGTTTTTTATTTAAAAATATTAAAAGTTGGACTTATTTATAAATAAAAATATTCAATGGATCTATTTGTTAATATACAAATATAAAATTTATGCGTTAAAATTTAATTAAGGGTTTATTTATAAACACTTGAAACAAAGGTGAGAAATTAAGAATTTTAAAAAAAACCCTTTATTTTGACTATATTATGACTTTTTGTATGTTGTAAGAAAAAAATTAACTATTTGTCTATTTATATTTTGTCTCTTGTGAGAAAAAGGCTAGCTGTGTGTCTATGTTATATCATGTATTTAAAGGCTGACTGTGTGTCTTTTATATTTTGTATCTTGTGAGAAAAAAACAATTGTGTGCATATATTGTATCCTGTGTTTAGAGACTGACTATATGTCTATTTATATTTTGTATGTTGTAAGAAAAAATCAACTGTGTCTATGTTATATATTGTAATCACAGACTGACTGATACTTATAAATATTAACAAAATGTATTACTATGTTGTATTTCGTGGAAGATATTTGAGTATTTATATCTTGTGGTAAGACTGTCACGATCAAGCCAATAGATTCTTAGGTAAGTATTACAAATTGTACTTTTTTTTTAAAGAGACAACTTGAGTTTTAGAAGAATAGTTAACCCTCAAGAAGAACATGTATAGAGAAAAAAAATTTCTATATTGTTATATAGAAATTTCATATTTGTGCGTGTTAAAAAAAATATTATACATTCATGTATTTTAATTTTTTATGTTTGTAAAAATATCTATATATAATTTAATTTATTGTATGCAATGTATTTCAATTTCACAAATAATTTTTCATTATTACTATATGTATAATTACTTTCCTCTCAAACATTAACATTATACCAAAAAAAAAGAAAAAAATTCCAAACAAAATTGTATTGAACTAAAACCATGAAAACAAATTTCATTAAATCATCAAATTTTTAGACATTTTTGTAAATCTTAATTATTTTCAAGAACAAATTATTAGTTTTTAAATAAGAATATATTTTATTGGTTGACTAAATATTTTAAATAAAAATATGTTTTATTTTTCCTTAAATCCTCAAATATTTTAAATATATTTTAAACATTTATGTATATTTTAAACCATTAAATATTTTATTAGTTTACTAATTAAATATTTATATTTAGATGTAAAATAAAACTCAATATCATACAAGAAGGAGTAAATTCACTTATTCGAAATTAGATGATTATATTTTCAAGTTTTTTTTTCTAACCAAACACCTGAATTTTGAGAATTGATAAATTTAATTAATTTTGTTTACAATCCAAACAACCAACTTTGACGAAATTGATAAATTTTAAAATTTCTTAATTTTAAGTTGAAATATCAAGATTTATCAATTCCGCTATTAGAATCGATAAATTTTATAATTTCATACTTGCAATTGAACCAAATAGTGTTTTAGGGGATTAGATTCTGACGCTTGATGACCGCACTAATTGACGACGGTCACAATCGCGGGGTTGGGGGCGCCGTATCTTAAACTGGGACGAAATTTCGTTTCGATCATACCGGGAGACAGATCAGCAACTGGGGTCCGTTTCTCCGCCCGGGCCCACGAGCACGTAGGCCATTGTTTTGGATGGTTTGTCCGCAGACAACACCTGAAACCCGGAAGTGGACCAGCCCCCGTTCGGATTTGTTGCTGAACTCGAAATAGTGACCGGCTCATTATGCAGTAAAAAAAAAAAAAAAAAAAAAAGAAAAAAAAACAAAGAAAACGTCCTCATCAAACCACACCGTCAACTGAGAGAGTAGATTAAAAATATTTTTTTTTTGTTTTTAATCGGTCTGAGAATATTTTTTAGACGTTGGTCTCCATCATCGAGACGTTTCATCTATCTTTATCATTTTTGGTCACCCGTATCCAACTCTAATTTGTCCCTCCGTCTTCTTCGGACGTGAGCTCCGTCTTCATCACGCATCAACCAACTTGGCATTCATCCACGATCAATTGCTTCTTCATTTCAGCTTTAGTTGCGGACACAAGAAGCGTTCCAAACAGAAAAAATGAAAATTTCTGAAACACCCCTACTTGATCACGCTGTTCGTCCAGGTGATTTTTTTTAATTTCAATTATAATATAAATAATTTTTTTTGTTAATAATGATAATAAACCAAAGCCCAATGATGTCTGAAACCTTCCGTCAAAAATCGGAACTGTACGTGCCATATAACAGACGATCTCAAAATTTAGAAAACGTCATCGGAGATGCAATATAATTCAATTGTAAACATTATTTGTCAAAAAAAAATCAAGTTTCTTTATTACACATGGAGGAAAAAAAAAACCCCAGATTGCTCTAGACATACATAAATATCTCTAGAGGAAAAATAAATTTCTCTGTATTTTTATGCTTTTTTGTCCTCCACAATGTTGAGACTGAGACCAAGCTTTAATTGCAACAACATGAATCACGGAAGCAAAATCTCCATGCTATAGCATATATTATCATCATACACACTAAGACTGCAAGAAGCTGGCATATTTGTTGTCAAGGAAAAGCCTTTGGACACAGAGAAGGGCATTCTTGGTCACCTCAGCATTATCGTGATCCATTAGCTTCATCACCCTCTCCTTGGCCTTGAGATCCAAATACAATGAGCCCACCAGAAGGATGGTACTGAAGGAACTGAGAGAGATCATAACATGCAACAGCAAGTGCCATTGGATCATTTGATGTGTCGAGAATCGTGACGAGCACACGTAGAATCTGCAAAAGAGTTTTATAAATTAAAAAGTTCATGCAAAATTTTATAATAAGTGAAAAACTGACAACCTGACAGCCTGACACAAGCAAACTGAGTGAACAGGACAGAAAATGAACTTGAGTTTGGTTATGGAGTATGAGATATTCCAACATTGCTAATCTGAATTGAAATTCACCGCACATAACATACAATGCATATCTTCCCAAAAACGGTATATAAATTATGTAGATGTTGTACATTGTGCGTGCATATACTTCATGGGTCATGTATCCATAGAAATTATCAACTGTAGCTCCTGAGATCTATCACTGATGGCTTCTTTTTAGTAGAATGATATATGATTGACGTTACAAGGTGGTCATTGGAATAAGGAAGAGATCGAGCTACTTCTAGGATGTTGATGTTTTAAGACATAATTTAGTAATTTTTTATAAGAAGATATTCATACAGTATAGATTGATAGAAACTTCTTTTAAAATAAGAAAAAAAAAAAAAGGGATTTAGCTAGGGATATTATCCCAAATAATTAGTGGGTTTGGATATAGTTATGATCCTCTCAGACTATACCTGTCTGTACATGGGTCATCCCAAGCCGACCTACTGGAAAAACTGGTAAGATATAGATCTCAAAGTAAACATAGTTTTGAAAGATCATACCTGGACATCATTTTCTTCAAAATTAGTTATATTTTCACGCCAGAAATTTGGATCCTTGTGCATGGGGGACCAATCGAGATGACCAAGTAGAACTTCCTGCCTATACTTCTCAAAGGAACTTAATCTTTTGATGTTATCTTTAAGCCCTTCCTCGAGCTGATTCAGTGCATCTAGCAAATCCTACATGCCATTTGAACAAAACAGTAATAACAACAGTTCTGAATGGTATGCTTTGCAATTTTGTGAAAAAATGCAACAAGAATAATGGTATAAATATTTTCTCAATATTTGACTAAATAGTGGGTTCCAATACAAATGAATTTCCCCAATTTTTGGTAACTAGTCTAGTAAAAACAACATGGTCTCCTTGACTACAGGAATACATGAATTCAGAAGTTTATAAGTAGACCGACCTTTCCCTAGCGAATTACAAATGAAATTCACATGTCACACCATTGCATACAAAATACGGGTTATTCCAAGAGGTCTTTCGATTATATTACCATTTAGCAAGGAAAATAACAAGTATTCTGTATAATTGTCATACATAAATACTCTTAAACATAAAAGGGTCGAAAAGATATACGCAGAAAAAGAAAACCACCGTCTACCAAATGAAAATTAAACACAACTGTTGACTCTTGATATTCAACCAAAAGATAACAAGGAAATTGGTGATATGATTTTCTAAGGTCTAACTAAATAGTTTCTCAAAATATAAACAGAGATAATCTTATTAAGCTATTGCCATGCTTTTCAATCCAAATTAGAAAAAAAGAGCACTAAAATCTCACCTCATCACTCCAAGCCTGAGCCTTCAAACTCTGAACTATTTTTGGTAAGCCAATATCAACCATCTGTGCCCCAAAGCTCCTTTTGAGAGCAAATTTTTAAAGGTCAAAACGACGACCCTCACAACCTAAAGTAAGACAACACAAGCACAAGATTAACATCAATGAAAATTAACATTTGGAAAAGCAGATGGGATGGAGCAAATAGGAAATAAAGACTGCCTTCTCTTTTGTAGAACCCTTGACAACATCCACAAGTCTTGGCAGGACCCCCATAGCGGCCAGGTAATCCACTGCAGCATCATAGTATGACAGAAGCCATATGCAGAGGCATGTCTCATAAAGAAGCTGCAAGAAAGTATTATGAATTTGAGTTCCAAATAAGTCTTGGACATGCATAATTATGCAACAAACACCAGTTATATTTTTCTAATTGCAAAGATGAGGGCCACAGAATAGTTAGTGCTATAAAAGATGTGGTCCATTCAAATAGAATAGTTAGTGCTATAAAAGATGTGGTTCATTCAAACAGGAAGAGCACCAAAATATTGCTAGGAAGTTCATTTATGTAAAAGGATTACCTCTAGAAATAATCATGTTGCATCACCTGGATAGATTGCTGTGTAGATGCTGGAGATATCAACGGGATTAACAATTTCACTCCATCTGCTTGGACAAATGAAACTCTTAACATATGGTTCCCTCAGCAAAGTGGCTAAGCAATTAACAGCAGCTGGGACAGCTTGATTGGGATGAGATGGATTGTTAAGCTGCAAACAAAGTCGCTCAGCACTATAACATGGATGTCCACATCAAACCAAATAAACTTTATGCAAGCCAAAAGGAACTATAGCGTCTTAGGCATAGCCATGAAAGCACATAAATTAGACATAACTAGGCCAATATATATCTTGTTATCGAGTGGTAATGCATGAAGAACTAATACCACATTGCACAAGTTCAAATTTCATGGATGCTACTGATGTTACGATCAGATCTTTGAGATTCTGTAGCAAGGATCCAATTGATGGTCGGTGGGACATACAGATTACAAGAAAGGAAGTCATAATAAACTAAGGTAGGGTGTGCATTTGATTTTAGTTTGCTTTCCATACAGAAATTAAAAGAAGAGACAAGATTCAAGGCATACATATTCGAGTTATGTTTTTTTGCTTCATTAAAGTCATCTCGTCCTTCAAATCCACATCCCTAATGCATTGTTTTAGCATAATTATTTTAGCATTAAGAGATCACCAAACACGATTAACAGAGCACAACCCTCTAACCCAAATGTCAAATGGGGCACAACTCAATGCTAAATGAACTTCATTCAAGTTGCAGGACCTAGTCACTAAGAGTAACCATAATGAAAATGACAGCCTTCTTGATCAGGTTGCCTTTTCAGAATGTAAATAGACAGATGTTTCATTTCTATAACTGACGTATCGATATCTCCTTTCTTTCAAAAACAATAAATCTAAGAGAAACCAGATTGCTTTTCTTTGTCTCCAAAATACTATACAAATTGATTGAAGGACATGTTCCTCCACACACTAAAAAAGAGACATTAGTGTTAAGAACCTCGACATGGATACTGACATTGATTTTCAAAAAATTGCACACATAGTATATATAGTTTAAATTGTAAAGGAACATTGGCTAGTGCATAAGCAAATTTGGCATTTATTAACAAGCAACTTTCTAACTGAGAACAAAGCCACTCAACCAAACCCTTTAGCACATCATCAATAGCTGTAGAAGTGGACTTTGAATGTGAGGCTTCTTCATTTGAAACTATACCATCTTGAGATTTAGGTCGAACACTGCAAGAAAAACCACAGTGTTTTACTATTCTTTAATCAAGGATATTGAATTTCAGCATTTATCACATTAAAATGTTTCTAGAGATTTTAGCCACCTCAGAATGAGCGACAATATTTTGCAGCTCTTTTCTTGTACGAACCAATTGCCATTCCAAAGCAACCTGAAAAAGAACCAGAAATAAGAACCACAGAAATACTAAAAACACTTGCTTGCAAAGCAATCTGATCTAAATGACTTTAGGGGTTATATAATGTCAAAAGAAATCACCACCAATCAAGGTTTGATAAAACAGTTATCCAGATTAATATTTAGGCCATACAATAATGTATTTTCGAAAAAAAAAGGTCTTAACCTGTGTTTCTCTGCAAAATCTGGATCCCTAAGAGTAAAATTTAACCATTTAAATGGCCTTTACAAACAATATGACAGCCAGATTGGAACAGTAAAGACGATGCAACTTAGCTCCTGATCAGATCATGTATCATGGCATGCAACTGTACAACACAACTATATGGCCGTAAAACTATATGGTTGCTAACTGGTAAAATAATGCCTCCTAATATGATGATTATGCAAACAATTTGAAGTAACAAGTGACACCATAGTGACACCTTCCTGATGAGAACTCTTAAATGTAAAATCTACCTTAAGAAAGGCTCATATGTATCTTCATTTGTTAGGGACTTGTCATGGAATAGTCTAGCCAGTTTTGGGTTTGCTGTCAAAAATATTCAAAGTATTGTCACATATTCTATTCAAAAGAAATAGACTTCAAATTTGATTGACAAAGACATCCTCACCAGCAAACATCTCATCAATTAGAGCAAGCACATATTCAACGGTTTCTTCCTTAGAGATACCACGCAAAATTCTCACAAAAACACGAACATAAGCTGGTCCATCCTGTCAAACATTAAATTTGAAATCAATGTATAGATTGATTGCACAATAACACAACAAAATACGGATCTTCATGTGCATTACAGAACTGATAACTTACAAAACCATGCAAGGTTAGAATTGTACGAATCATAAAACTAACAGCAAAAGTATGCATTAAAAATAATGGATTTTTTTGATTTATTACTGAAATTATGCCTGTAAATGACTGCTTATGAATATTAACATAGATCAGCAAGAAATATCACCATATCATAAAAACATTTTAACCTAATATGTTTTATAAGGCAACAAATAGATGGCAAAAGTTACAACTAGGTTGAACATAAGAGAACTCTAGGCAACCGACAAGATGAATTAACCTGGTTTGTATAACATGTAGGCATTTTTTATCCCAATCTCAAAGATATAAAACTAACCCAGATCTAAGACAAATCAACAATCACTTGAAAAAGCAATAAATAAAAGACAAAGGTTGATCTGAGCAACAATCAAAAGAACATTTAACTGGTTATAATAAGCATCTCACTTCATCAAGCAATGCAGCATGTTGGCTTTCAGGTCTCTTGTCATAGCGCTGTAAAAGCATGTTCCCGTGATAAGCTTTGTCGACATGTAAGCTTCCCATGGTATGTCTCTCTTTAGAACCTAGGAACAAAGAGGAAAAATAAGAAAAACAGATAAAATAATTTGCAGCAGAAATTATTATCAAAATAAAAAAAGCACAAACTAACTCATCTGAAGTGGAATTAAAACTGATGAATATTTGCAAAGAGAATTTTTTGAAATGAACTCTGCCACACTGTAAATTTGTCCCTAAAAGAGACATAAGATATTCCAGTGAAACCCAAGTGGCATACATAGACTCATATGTACAATGTCAAAACAGTCTGTGAATTCTTATTAAAGCCCTGAATAAGAAACCAATTGCAACAGCATGTATGCCATTACAAATATATATTATACATGATGGTTCTAAGATACTCCATTCGAGCAACTTATGTTGAATTCTCTCTAATCAAGAACGATTCATACTGTAAAAAAATCCCTTTAAACATAAAATTTTACAAATTGCAAATCAGAAATAAGCATTAACCTGCAACTGACAAACATGACCAAAACCCAATCTTGAATGCATACCAATTGCGTGACAGATACTCCCTAAACTCTCAACTCTTTTTGACACTTAATTGGGAGCACCATTTACAAAAGATAAGAGAAGAATAACAATTTGACAGGAAATATTGTCGGAAATCTATCTGATTATCAAAAGCATTTGGGTTCTATCCATATTGCAATGACCGAATTAACAAGAAAAAAATCCAGTATCAATCCTAGATCCCAATTCTTGCACAAAATTAACAAAATTTTTAGCATGTACCCAACGAATCAGGGAGGAAAAGGATAAGAAACAATTAACGCACCAAAAATCCTTAAAATTCTGTAAATTTCAGGCGCAAACGCCATTCCAACAGATCATATGAATTATTTCCAAGAAAAAAAGAAAAATATTGATTGATTGCCAACCTGTTCAGTCGTCAGCTCTCCACGATCCATGAAACCAAAGTCCCTTAACAACCTTCAGATCCGACCAATCAATTCACTGCAGATCGAAGGCAACAGCAGAAATCGCAGAGAATTTATTACAAAAAAAGCACAGATTGAGAACCAGATTCCGACAAAAACCGCAGAAATCATATCGAATAATAGAAAATTTTGAAAATATTTCAGCGAAAATCATCGCCGATCTGGGATCTGAAACTACCTGCGGATGAAATCAAGAAAATTCTCGCTTCGCCAGGGAAGTGACAAGCGGATGACAGAGTAGCAAATTAACGGGGGGGTAACCCGGGACCGCATTGGGTCTGACGAAACGTGTTTGCGGGTTGGACCCGAACTAGATCCGGCCTGAGCCGGACTGCCGGTCTGAACCGAGAAGAATTGCCTTGCCTAAACGAATCGGGTCAGATTTTTTCGTATTCCCACTAAAACTTCTCTAATTTCATATCGGTCGTAAATCTATATGATTGTTTATTCTCGCGTATATAAATGCATTCATTAATTTTTTTGCAAAAAAACATGGGTTTTGTAACCTATTTGATTGGGGGTTTTTAGCCCCCGTTTGATTTCAAATTAGTATCAATATCAATTCATTTTAGAATTTTTTTCTTGTAAAATTAGTATTACTTATTTTATATTATTATTAAATTAAATTATTATAAAAACTTAAATAATTTTTCGAACTTTAAATTATTGAAAGATTAATTTTAATAAAAAATATTAGTTCACAAAAATGGTTCATTAAATTATTAAATTATTATGAAATTCATTCAATAAATATAATAAAATATGCACCATTTAAATAAATATAAAAAAAATAATTTTTTAAATTTGTATTCGTTACTTTTTCTCCATTCAAATTTACACATTTTATTTCATTTACCCATTAGTCTTTAGAGTAAAAGAAATTAACTTCTAATTTACCATCTCAACAAATTTAAATCTGGAAAAAAGAGCGTGGTATTTAAAAATTAATGACAATTTTATTTAAATATGAATTCATAAGTTTCTAGCACCATAGAATCAATCAAATATGAAATAATATAAAATTAAAATTTATTAGATCAATTCTTCAGAAATTTTTTCTTAGAATCTTCGATAGCGAAGAAGCAATTTAACCATCAATCTTTCTAAATTCCTTCTAAATATGAACCTATCCATACGAAACTCCTTAACACATATTATATCACTTTAATGTATCATAAGCACATGGGGACCGATCATAAGCACCATTGACAACATGTAGGACTTTCAAATAATATTTTTTGTGATGATGGACAGTAATAATACAAGTAAGGTAAAAGAAAATTGACACTTCAACATCAAATGAAAGAGTTCTCCCTTAGCCAATTCAATTGAGCCATTTTCAATCAATTTTTATCAAATAGTAAGCATAGGTTAGATTCTTTTAACGGAAAAAATATAGAACAAAAATGTAAAAATATCCAATGCTTTACACATAAATAATTGACACAAATTATCTCAAGAATGCAAGAACTCAAGAAAGAAGAAACTATTAGGTCAATCCACTTGTCACATGGCTAAGTCATAACTCCAGTTTGTTATATTATCTTAAGCTCTTCTAAGCCACACAATCAACTCTAGTTACTATTTTAATCAAAGTGGAAAGCTTGAAGCATGCTTCTGTAACTATCTCCATCCAAAATTTTATTAAATCCCTCAGTTGAAAATAGAAAAAGATAAAACAGAATTTTTTTTACTTATAATCCATTTTGATACCTAAATCTCCTTTTGTATTTGTCCTAATCAACGAGACTTTAGATCAATTAATCTACTTATTAAAATCGAGATGACAGGTCTCGTGGAAGGACTTGACCAGTCATCTCAATTGGATAGACTTTTTCTAAGTTTTGTTCTAAATATTAAAATAAAAATAAAAATCTAATCCATGTCGATTTAAAGTGCTTTTGAATTCACATGATGTATAAAAAGAAATTTTTTATAGCCCAATATTCATCAACAAAATAAGGATTTAGGGATAACTTTCTTATATCTTTTCAAATTTTATATTTTATGAAAAGTAATCATAATACACCAACAAATTGAAAATGAATCCCACTATTTTAACACTCCTTTTCATATTTCAGGAAATCACATTGTTTTTCTTCAAGCTTACAAACCATACCAAATATTGAAATAAATACTCATTTTACTTTTCCAGATACATATGCAAATATGAAAAGTACAAATTTTACAATTTAACTAAATTGCGGGTGCTTGATGTAAAAAAGTGGCAGCAAAAACGCGTACAGCAGTAAAATCTGCCATACAAATAGTTTCCTGCAATCAAATAGTATCACCAATCTCATATCAAATATTACCGGATTTAACTAACACGGAGCAATGTTACACTAGTCGAACATCACATTTTTTTCTTGAGAGCAATTGAACATTGCATCTTCGTGAGCTCACTCGTCAACCAATTCAAACCAAGAAAGTGCCCTGGGCAATGGAGATTCAAGAAATTTTTAAAGAAATTATCAGCTCTTGAGACTTCCAAAGAATCTGCAGAGTGGCAACAGGCCTTCATTGGTGTCTTCACTACCGCTGCTGGAATGCTCACTTCTAGCCTTGTGCTTTCGTACTTCTCTTCTTAGATTTCAACCTCGATCTGGACCTGGACCTTGACCTCCTTGATTCCTGCTCATCATCATCATCACTGGAAAATGATTCCTTCTATGGTAAACATTCAAATTTCAGTGTCAGAATCAGGTTAGGATGAAATAATTTGATTGATAATTGTGAAGATGACAGCAGAAAGCAGAAAAGAACCATATTAAACCAGAAATCATAAGTTTGTACCCAAGTGATCAAGAGAGAATTCCTTGAAAGCCCAACAACAACAATGCAATAAATGGATCCAGAATATAGTTATACAAGAATTGCTCAATTGCTGAAACATAGAATCATAAACAATTTAAATTTGATAATCGAAGGGTTTTTTTCCAATTGCAATAAGCTAAGCAGGCCCTGACTAATTATAGGTACACTGATAATTTCAGAGTTTACATGAAAGATTTTAAGAAGCTATCCATAATTACAAGGAATCCAGAAAGTTATATGTAGTATTGCAAGATTTCAGGGACTTGCATGTAATTAGGCCCAACCCAAATATTCATGAGCTTTCTAATGGTTTCTGAAGTAAAAGATGCCATGTGAACCATATATATTTAAAATACCAAAGCACAAATGCACAATATTACGGGAAAAAGAAGGGAAACAAATATAACAAGAACAAAAGAAAATGTCTAGTCAATTTCTGCCATCTAAATTGCTACAGGGTAAGTGCATCTCCTTAAAATTCATAAACTGATCCCAATTGGAAGACCAAAACAAACAAAGAGAAAAAAAACATTGCGCCAAGCTTAGAAGAAACCTTTCTCTTTCTGCCACTCTTTTTCTTCAAATCTCTATCCTTCCTGTCTGTGTTAGCATTTCCCAGAATCAGAGGAGCAGCAATTTAAATTAAACAGATAAAAAGTACAATACAGAAAGATTAAAAAAAATTAGCAATTAGCTTATTTAGTCACCCTAAATATGCCAACCAAAATCAAAATTTATTTTTATGGGGAAACAAACAAGGAATTGGTCAAGACGAAAATCCATGATTTTACCTTTCTTATGATGTAGCTTGATGCCTGAGTGGTTTCTTCCATGGGAAAGCTTTTTTTCCCTTTCGGCATCCAGTTGGGCTCTGTATTCTCTCATCATTCTGTCTTTATCAGCTTCCAGCTTACCTTTTTTTAGTTCATCCTCCTAAAGAAGAAATTATAAAAGAGTTGTTAGAAACTGAAAATTCCCAAGTAACCAAAGCATGGAGCATAGAAAGTAAGCAAGATGGTAGTATAAGAGAGAAACAGCAGGATAGAAAAATTGAATGACTATCTGGACACAAAAACATGTCATAATCAGCACCAAATATAACAGAATATATTCAAACTGCAGACTTCATGCTTGAATCAAATTGTTGGTTGCCTTCACATATCCAAACCACAGACCCTTGGCATCATACATTGAAGAATAGATTGTCTCAGCATTTCCCAGTAAGCATCATTACTATCTAGATAGTTACTACAGAAGCATAAGAGGACATGTGGCTGGCCTTACAAATAACACTCAGTTTCTGATAGCTATTTAGTTTTGAGCTCACCAATTTCTTTGTACTGTCAGTATGTACTTTCAAAGTCTTTCTCCATATTGTATAACAACAGAAAGGATACAGCAAAAATCGGTCTATATAAAATGCCTCTGTAGGTTGGTTATGTGTATGGTTGGGGTGTTCAGCCTTCAGGTTTTCAATGGAAATCTAATTTTGCATGAACAGCAACTAGTAGTCCTGTTTTAGGTATAGTGTCAAAACATTGCCAGGTTTTTGGCACCCCAAATCTAATAAAATCAGAATGTTGTTAACATTAGGTTTGGAGTAGTTTTAGGTATCTACAGTAATTTTATTATGATATAGAAAATTTGAATAATCCTCTCATTTCTCCCACCTTTACACTCTTGTCTTCTTTCTACAGATCCCTCTGTCTTCTCTCCTGTTTCTTTATACCTGAATTTTCTTAAAGTTCACAGACCAACAGAACTGAATAACGAGGATGTGATGTTTAATTCATCGTCTCCCTAAGAAAGCACTTTGAGAGCACATGAAAAATGGCAATAACACTCCTAGCATAACAAAGTTTATGCATTATTTGAATATATAAAGCATGAAGAAGATAATCTGTAAAACCTGTGAATCAATTTTTAATCAAAATTCGCGTCACCTCAGAACATGTCTCATAATCCTCAAAGACCTTACAGATGTCCCATTCCAAATATAATAGCACCTTTTGTGTTTTGACTTCTTTCAAGGGAAAAATATAGCAAATCTGCCTGTAGTTTCCTAATTTCTGACATAAATCACAATTAGAAACTCAATTCCATGAACAACCCATCATTGCAAGCCATGATTCCATCAGCAAAGATAAATGGGATATAAAAAACTGGGCCAGGTTTGACCTTGGCCAGAGCTCAAATTGGCAAAACATACTATTCCAATTTAGCCAGATCTACTCATTTGTCCAAAACCGATTATTTTAAATCTGGTCTATTGGAACATTTACAGAATGTTCCTCATGCCATATTGAATTAATAATGATTTTGGAAGTCTCTCAACAAAGTGAGACCTTGGATATGATTGTGGAAAGCAATAAAACATGTTCCTTTCCTTGGCACTTTCTAATTCAACACCATTGAATATAAGTTCTTATAGGAGAAAGGTATGCATATTCATCAACTAATATGCATGGATTCAATAGCATCTACAATTTCAAAACCTGAATAACCTTTTGTACCCTCTTTTCTCTAGGAAGCACAAAAGATTTGTCTTGCTAAAGTAATGAGCATTCTCCTGGATGCAAAAAGATGATGACCTCCATATTGAAAAGTAAAATAATATAGTTGAAGAATCTATCTGCATAAATGGTTGTTAGTCAAATGGTTTGTACTGCAAACAAGAAAATAACAATGCATATGTAATTTAGAAGTTTAATAAATGATCCATGACAGGTTGACAAGGCAGTTTAAAAAGGACAACTGATTCATCCGATCAGTGATGACAAGATCGATGAAAAATCTAAATAACAGTCAATTAGTTTCACAATGATAGAAGAAACAACAGCGGACAGGAAGTCCTGTACTTGCTGCTTTTGGCATGAGGGAAATTCTTTGCATGATATAAACATGGGCAATTTCAACTGGCAAAATGGATTACCTTCTGTTTCTTCTTGAATTCTTCCCATGTTATAGTGTGAGATGTTTTCAAGCTGGCCAAACGAGCAGCATGCCATTCTGGTGAATGAAATGAACCATCCATCTGTGATGGCCCTCGTTAGTAAAAATCCAACTAAAAGAATATGCAGAAATCATAGACATAAAGCACTATCTGCAGACACATCAGTTCAGCATGCAAAAAATTTATGAGCATATTTCTAGCTTCTAGATCAAACTATTAAACGCTTTTACTCCAAAAAAAAAGATAGCCATTAAGCATGCAAAAACATAAAAGTGAAACACGAGCAACAAACATTCATCATTTGGATCATATTGTCAAGAGCATGTCAAAAGCCATCCAGAATCCTATTGAAAAACAAATGTTTTAAAGGAAAATAGGATCATCTTAAACATAACATTACCCAAAACAAAAGGTTTGCATCTCCAACATTCCAATGGTTCCATTCACATGCAGAGTTTCTATTGATCTTTATGTTGCAATTACTTCCAAGGGTAGTAAATTAGTCTTTAATTTGAAGATAGACAAACTAGAGATTCCATGCTGAAGTGTTGGGTGGGACAAGACAACCCAGCTTTTACAGAATACAAACATGTCAAACATTCAAACCCATCCCAGCTTTTACAAGACCTATATCTCCATCATAGGGCTGAATGCTAACAACCATGATCATATGCTTTTTTCATGAGAATTTCTATAAATTATCCAAATCCCCAACTGGAATTCCACCCTAGTCTCATTCAAGACAAAGCATTTTTTATGTAACTATACAACAGCTCTAAGTAACACAAGATGTTAAAAGGAGAAAAAACATGAGTTGGGTATGAGGGACATGGTTCAATCTGTTTTTATACAATTGCAGCAATTGATTTAGTTAATTTCTAGAGAATCTCACAAACCAAGGCAGATGAGCACAGACACTAATGTTCAATCCAACTATGGGTTACCAATGTTGTGGATGTAGCGAACAAAGTCTAGGCAGTGTTCTAAAAAGCAGCCCTCAACCGCTCCGCATAGCACTAGGCGGTCCCTCAACCGCTCCGCATAGCACTAGACGGTCTCCCAACCGCTCCGCATAGTAGGGGTGAGTAAAAAAACCGAAAAACCGGTATACCGAACCGTACCGGTTGAGAACCGTACCGGAAAACCGGTTCTCAGATCAAACCGGTACGGTTCCGGCTCTGAAATTTAAGAGAACCGGAAAACTGATTCCAGTTCCGGTTCCACGTTTTCTGAAAAACCGGTATACCGGAACCGTACCGGTTTTCCCACTATATATAGGTCTTCAGCCGAAACCCTAACCCAGTAACCCTAATTCCTCACTCGCAGCGCCGCCGCCTCGCTCTCGCCCTCGACCCCGCACTCGCAGCGACGCCGCCACGCTCTCGCCCTCGACTCCGCACTCGGAGCGACGCCACCACGCTCTCGCCCTCGACCCCGCACTCGTAGCGCCGCCTCGCCCTCGCCCTCGCCCTCGCCCTCGCCGGTCATCGTCAGGCCGTCACTTGCTCCGATTTCTTATTCTCAAAGTCTCAAACCCTAGATCTGGGTCCCTGCATCTCTGATCTCGCCGGTCGCCGCCCGCCGCGCCTTTTTCTCCGTTTTTTCTTCTCATTCTCAAAGGTAAGAGTTCAAAACCCTAACCCTAAGTCCGTGCGTCTCCGATCTCGTCGCCTCTTTCTCTGATTTCTCATTCTCAGTCTCAAACCCTAGATTTACGTCCCTGCATCTCCGATCTAGCCATCTCGTACTCTGATTTCTCATTGTCAAAGGCTCAAACCCTAGATTTAGGTCCCTGCATCTCCGATCTCACCGGTCACCGCCTGCCACGCCTTTTGCTCTGTTTTCTCTTCTCATTCTCAAAGGTCGGGAGTTCAAAACTCTAACCCTAGGTCCCTGCGTCTCCGATATCGTCGCCTCTTGCTTTGATTTCTCATTTTCAAAGGCTCAAACCCTAGATCTAGGTCCCTGCATCTCCGATCTGGCCGTCTCGTGCTTCGATTTCTCACTGTCAAAGGCTCAAACTCTAGATCCAGGTCTCTGCATCTCCAATCTCGCTGGTCGCCGCCCGCCGCACCTTTTGCTCTGATTTCTCTTCTCATTCTCAAAGGTCGAGAGTTCAAAACCCTAACCCTAGGTCCCTGCATCTCCGATCTCGTCGCCACTTGCTCTGATTTGTCCTTCGTCCATCGCCAGAGCAGCGACATCGCCAATCGCCAAAGCAGCGATCTACTCTAGTATGCCCTCTCTCTCAAGTACCAGCTCTTCTATGATTTCTGATTTTTACTGATGTTGTGTTCTATTTTTTCATAGTTTTCTCAGAAATTTTGGGACTGCGAGCTGAATTTCAACTTATTCGGGGATTTTCCTACTGCGGCGTGACTGATCGTGCCAATTGGCCCAGTTCTGAGTTCTGTGAATTAGGTAATACCGTAATACTCTTTCTTGTAGTTCTACTAGGGACAATATTACTTGCATGCTTGATTGCTTGGTCTGTTGGTCATATATCTTCTTTCTTCTATTTTAGATGGATTCTGGCAGAGAAATCACTAATGAAAATATAAGTATGAATGCTTCAAATATATATTTATGTCAAAATCAAAATGTTGGCGAGAACACTGAGAAGGCTAGTGAAACTCAAGATGTAATTTCAATGATAAATAAAACAAATCAGAAAGCTTGGAAAGTGAGAAAAAATAATTCATGGGGGTGGGGCCATTTTTCTAAACTAAATTCCAGTGAAGATGGTCATAAGGATAAAGCCCAATGTAATTACTGTGAAAGTCTCCTTTCATGCCCTTCTAATTATGGAACAAGTGGTTTAAGTACTCACTTAAGTAAATGTAGAGATTATCCTCCAAACATAGAGGTGAAAAAACAAAAAACTTTAGCCTTTCAATCAATTAGTAAGACAGTGGCCCTGGCATTAACACTGGCACTCAAGCTCGCACACTTGTTACATGGAATTTTAATCAAAAAGCATGTAGAATTGCATTAGCCAAATATTTGATTCTTGATGAACTGTCTTTCAAACATGTTGAAGGTGAAGGGTTTAAGTTCTATACCTCTACATTGCAACCTAAATTTGATGTTCCTTCCCGATTTACTGTTGCTAGAGATTGTTTCAAAATATTTCTGGAGGAAAAGAAAAAATTGAAATATTTTTTTAGCAAGTTAAAACAAAGAGTGAGTATTACAACTGATTGTTGGACATCATGCCAAAACTTGGTCTACATGAGTGTGACTGCTCACTATATTGATGATGATTGAAAGCTTAAAAAAAAAATTTAAAATTTTTGTTCTATTTCAAGTCATGCTGGTATGGTAATTAGTAAAACATTGGAATTGTGCTTACTTGATTGAGGCATAGATAAGATCTTCACAGTTACTGTAGATAATGCATCTTCTAATGATGTTGGAGTTCAATACCTGAGGAAGAGGTTTGATAGCTGGAAAGGTCATGTACTTAATGGCGAGTATTTGCATATCAGATGTTGTACACATCTCCTGAGTCTAATTGTTAAAGAAGAACTTAAAGATTCAAATGACTCTATTGCTAGAATTCGGGCTGCAGTTAAATATGTGAGATCATCACCAGCAAAAGCACAGAGGTTCAAGCTTTGTGTGGAGTAAGAAAAAATAAAATGCAAAAGTCTGGTTTGTCTTGATGTTGAAACCAAATGGAATTCTACATATCTAATGCTTGATGTTGTTTTAAAATTTCAGAAAGCTTTTGAATTATTGGAGATCCAAGATTCCAAATATGCAGAGGAGCTAATGAAGGGAAAGTCACAGGGCCCACCAACACATGCAGATTGGGATGTTGCTCGAACTTTATTATCTTTTTTGCAAGTATTTTATGATGTTATCTTAAACATATCTGACTCTTCTTATGTTACAGGAAATATATATATGCAAAGCATGTATGGAATTGACATGATGATCAAGAAGTTTTCTGAATCAGATGACTTCTGCTTAAGTACTATGGCTTTTAAGATGAAGACCAAATATAATAAATATTAGGGAAATGTTGAAAAGCTTAATATTATGCTATTTATTACTTCTGTGCTTGATCCTAGGCTAAAGTTGGAGAGTGTAGATTGAATGATTGAGGAAAGTTATGAGAATGAAAAAATCAGTGAGTTGAAGGGTAAAGTAAAGAATGTTTTGGATAGACTTGTTCAAGAATATTTATCTATAGAAAAGTCTTCTTCTTCTTCTCATAGTGTTGCAGGAGTTGAACAGATAAAAAAAAGGAATACTAATTGAACAAGTAATCTTGATGTACTTTAGCTGGTTTAAAATGAATTGAGAAAAACAAAAGCAAAACAGAAGACTTCCACTTGCAAAACAAAATTAAATAAGTATCTGGAGGAGGAACGTGAAGATGAGGCAGAAGATTTTGATATTCTTCTGTGGTGGAAAGCAAACAGTGGTAGATATCTAGTTTTTTCCATGATGGCTAAAGATGTGCTTGCTATGCTCATATCTACCGTTGCTTCGGAGTCAGCTTTTAGTACAGGAGGTTGAGTTCTTGATCAATTTCGAAGTTCTCTATCTGCAAAAATGATGGAAGCTCTTATTTGTACACAAGATTGACTGCGTTCTTCTAGTTCTCCTATTAATATTAAGGAGACACTTGAGGAAATTGAAAAAATATCCGCAGGTAAAAATTACTCATTCATTGTATTATTTCTGTAGAAATTGATTATTGATTTTAATATTTATGCTATATATTTCACATGTTTTATCTTTATAATTGCAGAAATGATGAGCAAAATGGAAATAATAATCTCAATTGATGATTAATTTTCTTTCTTGATGCCATTTCCTATGAATCTGCCAGTGCCAGCAAAGATGTATGCTGGGCAAGTGGGCAGTGGACACTATATTCTTGCTTTTGCCAGTGTGGTTCATTGGTTTGTTTATTTGTATCCTCTAATCTCTATTCTCTAACTGTTGATTTTGATTACAAAATTATTGCCAAACTTACACATATTGAATGCTAACTACTATTCTGCTAATTGCTAAGCCAATTGAAAGAACAAATGTAAGGAAGAAAAGAGGATAAAGTGAAGACATTTCAAGTAATGGGAAGAATGATCTACTGCTGTCTGCTGCTAGTCTGCTACACTACATAATCATTCTGATACTGCCTCAACTTCAGAAACAGATCTGAAAGACTAAAACTATCTAAACAAAATTTATCTGCATTCCTATGAATCTGCCAACAAATAGGGATCTGACTAGTATTCTCAAACTGTTGATTTCTTCAGGTATACATGTCGACATGGATTGGTGGCATCTCATCACTGAAGAGAAGGTCCATGGTGCCTGCTGGCTGCTGGTCTGCTGCACAACTGAACATGGTGTCTGCTGCCTAGTGCCTAGTGCCTGCTGGTCTGCTGCACTATTGAACATGGTGCCTACTGCCTGCTGCATGCTGGTATGCTGCACTACGTAAGTGCATATTGCTGGTGCTGGTTTACTACTGCTGCCTGCTGGTCTGCTGCACTGCATAAATACATACTGCTGGTGCTGGTCTACTACTGCTGCCTGCTAGTCTGCTGCACTGCATAAGTGCATACTGTTGGTCTACTACTGCTACCTGGTGCCTGGCTGCTGGTCTGCTGCAGCAGCTGCACTGCATAAGCTATCTCATCCAAACAGAGATTATCTTCTTGGTGACTCTAAGTCAGAAACTGTTGACATTATTATACCTTAATTTATGCCTTTATAGTGCTAGTAGCAGACTAGCAGACTAGCAGTAGTAGTCTAAGCTCTTTTTTTGCAAGAATATGCATACTGCTGGTCTACTACTGACTACTGCTGCCTGTTGATCTGCTGCACTGCCACTACATAAGTGCATAGTGCATACTGTATACTGCTATTGCTTGATTTGCTTCTATTTTGGTGATCTTGTCTCTTAAGTTTTTAAGAAACCATTTGAATTGTTGTAACTTGTAAAAACTCAGCAGTTGTATTTATTTGCAATTCAATGTTATTTCTTTATTTTTTAGTAAAAAATAATAATTGCTAACTTGTTAATTACAATATTACTGCCACAGGAAATTCATAATTTAAAATCGGTATACCGGTTTTAGAACCGATTTAGAACTGGAACCGAAAAACCGGTTCTTTACCCAAACCGGTACGGTTCCGATTCTCAATTTTTTGAGAACCGAAATCCGGTTCCGGTTCTAAAATGAGCAAAACCGGTTCGGTTAACCAGTTTTGCTCACCCCTACCGCATAGTGCTTGGCAGTTCTCATTGTGGTTTGGTACACTTAGTTAATTTTTGTAGACTGGCAAATGGTCAGATAGTTATATATATAGTTCATCTATCTATATGAAGCACCTAGAGGTTGAGTAAAATATGACCCATTTTACATTATTACATCAAATCCCCATTATATGTAATGTTTGAAAATCATATATGAGATTATCCATAATGTTTCGAAAAAGAACAAAATGATATTGACTACATTTCAAAAATATTGTTGAGAATATAAATATGAAACAATAAATTTATGTGATATATTATTAATTATATATGTGTATGTTTATTTTTTTAATATTTTTATTAAAATCGCCTAAGGGTCTGCCTATGCGTCCACAAAACACCTAGGCGCTATGCGGTCTCCTAATTGCCAAAATACATTTATGCTTTTTAAAACCTTGAGTGTAGGTATAAGGGGGCAGTTGTGTAACATAAAAAATAGCAAATTTACTTATTATTTCCTTCAAAATTTGAACTTCCACATAATAACCCCTTGGAGACTAACAATCATCACCAAAAGTTCAAGACTTCAAAATTATGAAATAACACAAATAAAATTTATTGAGATTTTGTATTTGCATTCAATGGGGTGTCCCCTACTGAATAAAAAATTACTAGACAACTATTTCCATCTGAATGGATGGAGATAATTAGGTTTCTAGTTATGCTGCTCCGGCTTGAGCTCCAACCATCATATCTTCGTAGAGCTATGCATTAACAACCATGAACATATGTTTTTGTTTCACGAGAATTTCTATAAATTGCCTAAATCCCTAACTACAGTCATATACAAATAACTCTAATACAATGAGCGCTCTTATGGATGTGAATCAGTTACATCCTGCAGAATTCTAGCCGACTTTCATTCAAGACAAACCCTTTCTTATGTCACTAACAAGAAGGCCGAATAGCACAAGATGTTGTCAAAAGTATTAGCTAGCCATTTTATACTAGCATATTTCATTCTTTGTACAATTTTGATAACTATCATTTATATTTGTAAATCTTCTATATTTAATCTCTGATCTTTTATTCTTTCCTTAATTAGGTTATACTAGCTATAAGACAAATCTGTATATTGTAGTTTAGCTATTTTAAAAACTAAAGATTAAATTGTATTCTGGATACATAATAAGAAGTCTTTATCGAGAGGGGACAAATTTTTGGGTCCAAAATTCTTTGAGTTTGTCATAATAATTCTCACGTATCTCGTCCTTATAACCCAGTCTTAGTTCAACCCTTTGTTCTTGGTTATTCCATATCAAGATATCTCAACCTCTTGTCTTCAGACAAGTATGATACTCTCTTGATTCGTTTAATGGCAAAAACTATTCAACCTGGACATTCAACTTCAAGATATTTGTCAAAAGTAAGGATTTATGGAGCCATGTAGATGGCAGCAATTCTGCTCCTGACAAAGACAAGGATAAGAATGGGTACGCCAAGTAGGAAATCAAGGATGCTCAAAATTATGGCATGGATCCTAGGATCTATCAAACCCAACATTGTCTTGAATCTTCGACTTTTCAAGACTACAGCTAAAATGTGGACTTATCTAAAGAAACTCTATAATCAGCATAATACTGCTTATTAGTTCCAACTTGAACATGAATTAATCATTCTTCAACAAGATAATCTATTTCTGAATTTTACTCTAATTTTATGAATCTTTGGGCTGAAGATACTGATATAGTCTATGCTACCTTATCTCCTAAAGGTCTTAGTTTTTTTCAATATGTTCATGAAATTACTAAAAAGAACCAATCTCTTATAAAACTGAGATTTGAATTTGAAAGCACCACATCAATCTTATAAACTGAGATCTTGCTCCCTCGTTGCATACATGACTCAATGATTTGTTTCATGAGGAGCAACATCTTCTCACTCAAACCATTATGATAAAACAAATATCATCTTCTCACTCAAACCACCATGAAAAAACAAAAATCCACCTCTGTTCTTATGACATATGCAACACAGAGTAAGCCAAGAGAAAGGGACATGAACACTATTCAGTGTTTTTGTTGCAAAGAATTCAGTCATTATACTTCAAATTGTCTCAAAAGATTCTGCTATTACTACAAGAAGGATGACCATATCATCAAGGAATATCCTATCAGACCTCTCAAGAAATCTGCATCGGCATATATGACATCAGTTAGCTCTTGTAGTGCTAGTGGATCTATGAATACAATACCTCAGACACAAAATGCTCCTGCTACTATTCAATATATGACTCCTAAAATGATTCAACAAATGATTATTTCTACATTCTCAGCTTTAGGACTCTCAAATAAATCCTTTTCTACCTCACTTCCTTGGTATTTATATTCTAGAACTTCCACTCATATGACAAACAATACTCATTTCCTTACTAATGTAGACAAATATTTTGAAGACCTCAAAATTCATATTGTTGATAGGAGCCAATTACCTATCACAACCGCTAGTGATATTTCTCTCTATAACCGATATTTTTGTCTCTCTTAATCTTACCACTAATCTTGTCTCTGTTGGTTAGTTAGTTGAGAATGATTGTAGAGTAAAATTTTCTACATTTGGTTGTACTGTGTAAGACCAATAATCAGAAAAGATGATTGTGAGAGAGTCTAAAGTAGGACATCTTTTTCCTCTCCAACTTCTTTCATATCCATACTTCTCCTTACTTCTAGTTACTTGTAATTCTGTTTTTGTTTATTATCAAGCATAGCATAAACATCTCGGACATCCAAATTCTAATGTACTTCATGATTTGCTAAAATTTGATTTACTTGAAAATAAAGAGTCATCATCTCTTAGTACTGTTAAATTTGATTGCAATTCTTGTAGCCTTGACAAAAATAAAATTCTACCATTTTCCATTCACACACCAAATATAATAAAATCTTTTGATTTGATACATAATGATTTGTGAGGCATGGCACTGGTTATTTCTCATGCTAATTACAAGTATGTTGTCAAATTTTTTTTACAATTATAGTCATTTCACATGAATCTATTTTTTACATTTGATAGACGAAATATTTTCTGCTTTCACGTTTTTTCACACCTATAGTCAGCCCAATTTTCTGTCAATATCAAAAATCCTTCGCTCAGACAATGGGGGTGAGTATATGTCTCATTCATTTTAGGAGTTTTTGCAAACTAATGGCATAATCTCTCAAAAGGCTTATCCTTCAACTCCACAACAAAATGGAATAGCTAAACAAAAGAATCGTCACCTTCTTAATGTTATCCAAACCCTTTTATTAAGGTCATCCCTGTCCTCTCCGATTTGGTGTGAAGCTCTCTCTACTACTGTTTACCTCATTAATCGTTTGCCCTCACCCTCATTGAACCATGACACTCATTTCACTTGGTTATTTGGTCAAACTCCAAATTATTCTAATCTTCGTACCTTTAGTTATGTATACTATGTCCATCTTCCTGCTCATGAACGCACAAAGCTTAGAGCTCAATCAGTTAAATGTCCTTTTCTAGGACATTTTGTACACCACAAAGGTTTTCTTTACAATGATCCTAACATGTGTTATATTCAGATTTCTAGAAATGTAATTTTAAAAAAATCAGTTATTTTTTGTCACTCATCAAAACTCTCTCTGCTTCATTTTTTGTTGTCCTTATTTGCTAACTCTTCTGAAGGTCCATCATCTAAATCTTTCTTAGTGTATCAACGTTGTACCTCCACATTAAACCAGCTTTATGTGCCTCCTAAGCCCCCTCAAGATCATTCCCTGGCTACTGATCCTATTTTAACATCTGAACCTACTCCTCTTCGACACAATACTTGAGTTTGAAAAGAACCAAAAATGTTTGGTTTCACCCCTCCTTTCTCTCTAACAGCTACCTTATCATCTAGTCCTATTCCCTCTTCTTATAAACAAGCAATGGAGCATAAGTATTGGCGAAAAGCTATTGAAACAAAACGTCCAGCACTTGAAGAAAACCAAACTTGGGATGTTGTTTCATGTCCTCCGTTTGTGAAACCTCTTAGTAGTAAATTTGTGTTTACTATCAAACTTTATTTCGATGGATCCATAGACCGTTATAAGACTCGGTTGGTTGTTCTTGAGAATAAACAAGAGCATGACCTAGACTGCGATGAGATCTTCGCACCATTAGCTAAGATGACCATTGTACGAACCATCCTAGCTCTTATTGCATCTCAATTATGGACTTTACATCAAATGGATGTCAACATCGCATTTCTTCATGGTGATTTCAAGGAGAAAGTTTACATCAAACTTCCCTCTGGTATGCCTACTTCCTCACCTAATGTTGTTTGCAAATTAAAATACTCTTTATATAGTTTGAAGCAGGCACCAAGAGTATGATTTGAAAAGTTTATATCTACCCTCATTGGCTTCTCATTTACTCAGAGTCAGTATAACTCCTCTCTCTTTCTACAAAGGACATCTAAGGGCAGTATTAATCCTTGTTTATGTGGATAACATCATTCTCACTCGTTCTTATTTGGAGGCCATCTCCGAGATTCAGAAATTGTTACGTTCTACTTTTCACATGAAAGACCTTGGATAGCTCACCTACTTCTTGGAGTTAAAGGTACATCATCGGCCTCAAGGTATCTTTTTGAACCAGCACAAGCATATTAAGAACCTGGTTCAATTAGCTAGGCTCACAAACACTGCTCTTGTTGACACCCCTATGAAAATTAATGAAATATCGATGTGATGAAGGAGAGCTTCTTAATGATCCTACTTTATATCAGAAGCTCGTTGGTAATCTTATCTATCTAACCATAACACGATCGGATATTTCTTATACTATCCACATTGTCAACAAGTTCATGCAATACCCTCAGTGTCTACACCTCTCTGTTGTCTAACACATTATTCAGTACATTCTTGGCAGCCCTGTTCATGACTTATTTTTTCCTATTGGTTCTACACTCTAACTACGTGCCTATTGTCCAATACATTATTCTGTACATTCTTAGCAACCCCAATCGTGGCTTATTTTTTCCTAGTGGTGCTTCACTCCAACTACGCACCTATTGTGATGCTGATTGGGCTGGTTGTCCGGACACCAGAAAATCTACAATTGAATGTTGTATGTTTCTTAGTGATGCTCTTATCTCTTGAAAATGCAAGAAGCAAGACTCTATTTCCAAGTCCTCCATTGAAGCAGAGCATCATGCTATGTATGCTGCTCTGAAATCATTTGGCTGCGTGGTCTTCTTTCGAAGCTTGGTTTCTCCCAAATTCAGCCAACTCCTCTACGTGTTAACAATACTAGTGTCATCCAAATTACAGCCAACATTGTCTACTATGAACACACAAAGCACATAAAGGTAAACTGGCATTCTATTCGGGAGGCCTATGATCACCAAATTATCACTCTACTACACATCTCTACTACTCTATAGATCGCTGAAATCTTCACTAAATCCAGCGTCATGCTTTCCTTATTAGCAAATTGATGCTTGTAGATTTACCAGCATCAATTTGAGGGGGGATGTCAAAGGTATTAGCTGGCCATTTTATGCTAACAGATTTTATGCCAACAGATTTCATGCTTTTATAGCTTTGATAGCTATCATCTATATTTATAAATCTTTTATGTTTAATCACTAATCTTTTTTTTCCTTAATTAGAATACATTAGTTATAGGACAAATCTGTATATGGCAGTTTAGTTATTTTAAAGGCTGAAGACCAGATTGTATTATGTATATAAAATGAGAAGTCTCCATTAAGAGAGGACAAATTTTTGGGTCCAAAATTCTCTGGGTTTGTCAAATGTTAAAAGGAGAAAAAGAGCATGAGAGATGGATATGAGTGGCACGGTTCAAGTTAATCTAGAGAATCACTTGTACAAGGCTGCACCAACAAATTTTGGTAATTCCTATCTCATGAAACAGGGCATATGAGCACAACCATTACTGTTCAACCCAACAACAAATAACCAATAATGTACATGTGATCAATAAAGCCTATGTATAAGAGGCATTGGTCAAGTTTTTGTTCATTTCATCTCATTAAGTTAGGATTAGTTAGTAGGGAGACTTTCTTTTAACAATAGTACAAAACCTCAACAAATTCTCTTTTTTATTTTGAAAACTTAAAGTTTTGAAATCTTGTGGGTGTTGTTAGCTTTTAGAGGCAATTTTGTAGATGCCCAACACTTCAACAGAAGCAATAAAAATTTCCTATTTGATATGATACGACACCCAAATGGAAAACCATCAGACCACAACAGGCGGGCCAAAGGATTGTGGGTAGTGCACAAACAATTCTCAAGATGTTCCTGCATTCAGCTCCTTTATTAAACAGAAAAAATGATTGTGGTTTCAATAGTGACTCTCTTTTTATTTTTTTGTGTTTGCCACTCTTCTTCTTGAATTTTGGTATTCCTTGAAAATGTATGAATATTATCTTGGTGCCAAAACCTCCAGTATCCCTTCAACATGTGTAAACTCAGTACAGACTAGGGGACCAAAGAAGAGAAACACTGATCTATGAACAGATACAACAAAGGAAAATGTGCTTTTGGCACAATGTGTTTCTTCATGACCCGTGAAAGACTCAAACTTGCACCTGTTAATTGTATTCCTTAAACTCTGTTATGCTAGTTGCCTTTCTCAAAGCATAGGACTTATGAGTTACCTTGGGGGTAGAAACAGACAATCCTAAGCATGAAAAAGGGATAATTAATTGCCTCAAGAAGAGATATCTCGTCTCCAAGCAAGTGTCATTCACTAGTTAGTTTTATTTGTTTCCTTCATCATCTCAATAGATAAGATATTGGAAAGAAAAGAAACAAAGGTCAATTTCGATTGGACTTTAACTCAGTTGCCATGCTATTTATTTAATCACAAATATTTCATATGTGTCCATGCTCCAACATACCCCCTATGCTCCTACTGACTATCTTAAGATGATGAAGGAATGGCCTCCTCCATCATATCATCAGAATTTTCAAACTACGATACTTCCAAGAAGCTCAAGAAGCTCAACTAGCAACAGAAAATTTTGTAACTTCTTCAAGATCTTGATTTTTCCAAAAAAAGGGATAGCAAATATAGCAGATCAACTCAACAATAACACCAACAAACCTAATCGATCGGGATCCAGGTAAGAAAGAAACAAACCTAAACAAGAAATAAACATGGAAAACAAAGAGAATAATTGGAAAATGGTATGAAAATGGACAAATTAATTGGAAAATGGTATGAAAAGATACGAACCATGCCGTCTTCGATCTCCTCCGGGGCGGCCGAGGAGGAGCCGACCAGGGACCGCTGCATGGCCTTGTAGGCCTGGTTCTTCCCCATCTCCGGCGTTCGGAGGGCGCGGCCGAGGAGATCGACCAGCGGCGAGATTTGGATTGATGAATTCGACTTCGATCTCTGGATTATATCGCTGGATTGCGCCAGACAAGCGAGACAGAGAAAGACGGGTCTCCCCTCGGGAGTTCGCTTCAGCGTTTTGGGTGTTGTCAGTTCTGGGGCGAAGAGGCGATTAATTGGCGAACGCTAACTCGACCAACTTGCATACGTGGTTACCACATAGGCAATGGTAATTTAGTAATAGTAAGAGGAATTTTTAAGCAAGAAACTATCGTGTCTTTGATAAATTTATAAAAAAATAAAATTTTTTTATTATTATTTAAAAAATTACTTATTTTATAATATAAATTTTAAAAAATTAACTCAATAAAAATATTTAAAAATATATATATAATAAGATTAAATTATCTTCATTTAATTTTGATTCAAATAATTATTAAGTTAATATAAAAAATTAGTTTTTTAACTTAGTTTATATAAAAGATCGGTTGTCTAGAATTTAGTTTTATCAAACCTACTATCTGATGATTGTAAACGGCTATTCAAACTAAAACAAAATAATAATTTAATATTTTTATATTAATTTAATTTATAAAATTGAATCAAAATAAATATTTTAAAATATTTAATCGATGTCATCTTTTTCTAAATTTATAGTATAAAATTAGTGAATTTTTTACTAATAATAATAATATATATGATTTTTCAAAATTTCTCATAAAACATGTGATTCTTTACTCAAATTTTAAAATATAAAATAATTACAAAAAAGCCCTTATATTTCAATAACTAAATTGGAAAGTGTGCAAGCGATCTCTGCTTACAATTCCCTTTTTTTCACGATGATATCTTCTTAACTTTTTTAAGGGATAATTATTTATAAGTCCCTGTAATTAGTATTAATTACCCACAACCCCTCATAATTTTCGGAATTACCCACACCTCCTCATTTTCGAAAATATTTACCCACACCCCCCTAATTGTTATTTAATCAAATTTTTCCCAAAAAATTTCGATTTTACCCCGTTATTTTTAAAATTAAACCCTTAAAAACTTATTTTTTTATATTTAAGGCCCCGAAATTCGGTTTTTTGTAAATAATACCCCGAAATTACTCCGATTTACAGACAAGTCCCTAAAATTTGGATTTTTGCAAATAACACCCCGAAATTATTCCGATTTACAGAAAAGTCCCAAAAATTCGACGGCGGCCAGAGTGAAGGCGAGCGAGCGGCAACGCTGGAGCCGGCGGTGGGAGCGGAGGCGAAGGCTGGCGCGCTTGCGCGCCGGAACGAGGGCGCGAATAGCCAAGGCCGAGGCAATCCGCGCCCACGTGTCGGGGACGGACGCCGAGGCCGGCGCGCTGGCACGAGGGCGCAGACGGCCTCGACACGCGAGACCGACGCCGAGACCGGCGCGCCGACAGCGGGCGCGGACAGCCTTGGCCTCGACCTCCGTCCCCGGCACGCGAGGGCCTCCGTCCCCGTCCAAGGCCTCCGCCTCCGTCCGCGCCCGCATGCCAGGGACAGAGGCCGAGGCCTTAGACGGGGACGGAGGTCGAGGACGAAGGCCTTGCCGGCGCGCGGCCTCCGTCCCCGGCATGCGAGGGCCTCCGTCCCTGTCCAAGGCCTCGGCCTCCGTCCCCGGCACGCGGGCGCGGACAGAGGCCAAGGCGGAGACCACAGAGGCCCCCGCGTTCCGGGGACGGAGGCCGAGGCCAAGGCCATCCGCACCCGCTGCCGGCACGCCGGCCTCGGCGTCCGTCCCGCGTGCCTTGGCCGTCCACGCCCTCGTGCCGGCGCGCCGGCGCACCGGCCTCCGCCTCCACTCCCGCCGTCAACTTCGGCGTCGCCGCCCGCTCGCCTCCACTCCGGCCACCGTCGAATTTCGAAGACTTTTCTGTAAATCGGAATAATTTCGGGGTGTTATTTGTAAAAATCCGAATTTCTGGGACTTGTCTGTAAATCGGAGTAATTTCAGGGTGTTATTTGCAAAAAACCAAATTTCGGGGCCTTAAATATAAAAAAATAAGTTTTTAAGGGTTTAATTGTAGAAATAACGGGGTAAAATCGAAATTTTTTGGAAAAAATTTAATTAAAAAACAATCAGGGGATGTGGGTAAATATTTTCGAAAATGAGGGGATGTAAGTAATTCCAAAAATTATGGGAGGTTGTGGGTAATGACGGTTAATTACAGAAACTTATAGGTAATTATCTTTTTTTTTAACAGAGTAAAATGACAAGGTATATATATATATATATATATATATATATATGCATTTGAGAAGAAAATGATTAATATAGTGAATAAATCTGGATTAACCATTTTATGTTTAAAGTGGTTTGTCCCAAAGTAATCAAAAAATTAACTTAACTCTGACTTATCCTGGGGTTTATTGTAGGATAGGCCAATTTTCTGGCTTATCCGGGATAAATCACTTTTGACATAGACCAGCTTATCCACAAATTAAACATCCCCAATAAGCCATATAAGCTTTTGATTGACCAACCATATAAAAGGAAAAAATGAATATAATAAAAGTGGTAAGAGAGCCCCATTAGAAAATTAATATTCCTTCACAAAGGATCCAAAGTTCCAAGAGTAAGATGCAAAATATTTTGTTAATAAAACGGCACATGTAGATATATTAACAACAAAGAAGTATCTGTAATCCATTAGGCATTGCACATCTTTCAAATATATTATTCTCAAAAGAACCAGGTTATGGGCAATGCTTATTACTGAGGCTCGCCTATCAACCAGACTTGTGTCCTTTTTTATGTTATTTTATTTTACTTTTTGCTTCAAAAAAATGCTTGTTCAACTTTGCATTTACATCTTCTAAAGCTTTTGTTGCCGCAGGCTGAACAAACTTAACCTACAAAAAAAATAAGAAATATTTGTTAGTAGAAAATCATACAGAAACAATGAAGCCCGTAAGTTGACAATGAGATAAATCAGTAACAAATTAACTCGACAGGAATATTTTAGTGAACCCTTTGATCTTTTGAAGAGATTAATCCACATAAAAAAGAAGAGAAAACATGATCCATGCACTAGTAGAAGAGATACGGACATACTTTTCAGCTCATGGATGAAGTAGTTCTATAGCCCAACATTTGGATTGCCAGATCCTGCAGCCACAACACCCATACCACCTCTACTCTCTGACGTAGTTCTTAAATTCCCTCGGTTTTGCACTTCTGGGGAAATAGCGTCTTTATTTTTATCCATCTCTTGTACAAGTTCATCGATCTTGCGGAATTGGAAAGGCCATCTTGAGTTGTAGAGAAATTGGCGAAGGTCAAATCTGTTGTCTTCAGGTGAATAGCTCTGTAGGAATTCATCATTTGAAGAATATCATGGAAAGGTATGTGAGAATAGATAATGAGAACTTCAGGGGGACTGAGGAAGAGAAGAAAAGGACCTCAGCATGATACGAAGGGGTTAGGACAGTCATCTTGTGTCGGTTGATTGAATAATACTTGAAAAAGTGCTTCACTTTCACTGCTACATCTGATGGGGTTAATTTACCACACCACTTGTGGCAAAGATTCTGGGCCATAAAAAAGAGCATGAAAAAAAATAAAAACCTCAAACATAAATTTAAGGAACAAAGTGACGGGCCAAACAATTTTAAGCAACACAAACATTTGGTCAAAAACAGCAGTAGTGTTGCCTATTTAGTCCCAGGATGAAAAAATAGGGTTAACTGGTTCTTTTTTAAATGTGATAATTCACAGGATACAGCTATTGCTTTATTTTGGTAATCCGGAATATAAAAGGCAGATGCTCTTTTTTGAATGGTAGGACATATTTCACTATTCAAAAAATAAGAAACTCTATCATGTCTAAATAAGGATGGCAGCTGCAATGAAAGCATAGATCAACAATTGCTTAAAGTGTTCATCATATGCCTGATTTTGCAACTCTAGCCATAGGGTTTCATTACTCGAGAAATATTGGGTGGACCTAAGCTCATCAATTGCTAATTGGAATTTAATATCAACAAACTAGTTTTAAGTTCGCAAAATCAAATCAATGCAGTTAATAGTGACTCAAAATTTAGAAAATGGTTACACCCAAAGTGTAGACTAAGTTGACTAACCTGAAACATTGAAACAGGACCACAGCGGAAAATCTTCCTTAGCCGTCCATAGACCGACAACTCCTCGTATGTCATTCCCATGTCCACTTCATCCAACTAATTTACACGTAAAGCAAGGTGTCAAAATTTCTCAGTCTAACAACTTTTTCCAATTAAACTTGAGTTTAATGAAAATTATAAGTGACCAAACACATTTTCTTCTACATGGAAGAAAGGAGAATGCAATAGTATTTAAGATGGCATTAGATCATGCTTTAGAAAAGGAAAAAAGGTTTAAGTATTGGATCTGCAAGCATCACATGGCTTTTCTCGAGAGTTGAATAAATGCAAGTCACAGACGACAAAAAAAAAGCATCTGCTGAACCAAGAGATATTATCTGTGCAAATCCAACAGAAGAAATATATAATCACAGTTTAAAAATCTATATGACCTGAAGATCAGATTTCATTAAGAGTAAAAGAAAACATTAGTCCAAACTCAATAAATCCTGCAATCAGTGATACCTGACTGTAATTAGAACGTATTGGCTCCAATTCCGCAGTAGGAGGGGCTGCTTCAACTTCTGCCAAAGAAGAATACCCAAGATGAATTGCACCCCAAAGTAACAAAGCCCGAAGGTCCACTTTACTCACACTTCCAATTGGATTTATATCTGCTGAACTGCAATCATACTGCAGCAAAGAAAAAAGACTAACTTCCCAATCTGAAGTAACAGCCTTGATACGTATTAAAGGAACATTAAATTTCAAAAAAAAAAAAAAAATGAAGAGAAACAACTTCTAAAACAATCGCTAAGAAAGGGAGTAACAACTGGGCAAAACACCAACAACATGGGCATCACCTCTCAAAGAAAAAGAAAAACAAGTTTTGTTTAATGCTCTGCAATAGTCATCTAAGATTTTTCAACATCTGAATTGACTGATAGGAGCCCAATTTTCAGTAGAATGTAAGACTACAAAAAAAGTATTAATCATAATAAATAATGGAAACAAGTGAAATTTCTAGTAAGAAGGAACTTTCATTTACCTTAGTCAGGTAACCACGCAATGCTTCATCCACATTTGAACTGCCTAACACAAGATAAAATCCTGATTTATTCTGAAACCATGGCATAAGACATGCTAGCATAAATGCTAGCACCATCCTGATACGAGCTTGAATATTTTGCAATGCCAAGTTCTCTGTGTTTGATCCTCCGTCCACCTGTATGTTTAGTAAAACTATCAATGGGGAAAATGTGGCTGCTATTAATATCAGGTAAATCATAGGATAAAATTTATCACATATGGGCCGAAGATGACCAAAATATCAAATTCGAACCTTTGAAGTTTGAACATATACCTTAACAGTAAGTATTAGGACGACACTAGCAATTCATAAAGTCATACCCAATACTTCCATGATATTATACTAATCTGAATAGTCAATTGCAAAAGAAATGGTAATTTCCCTTTCATCTAGAGCCATTAAAATCTACACTTTATACTTTTTTGCTGTTGCTCTAATGAGTGCAAAAAGAGTGAGGGGCATTCTAGGAGGTCATCAACCATAGTATCACTCTTTGCTATGGGCATATGCACTATAATCAATATGGTTATACTGGAAAAGACAAACGTGGTGAAGTTAAATATACAAACCACATAAGCATTAGAAAAGTATAATGCTTTCTACTGCTGTTAAAGATGAATATCAAGTGAAACTCTTTGCATTTCAAAACTAATGTAGCAATCCTTGAAACTGGCCTAGTGAGTTTCATGGAAGTCCATCTGATAGAAGATCAAATTTTGCTATACATTTGTATGTACCAGTAGTATACCTTGTAGCGTGGCCGGTTCCCTGTAAGAGTTTGGAACAGAGAAAGTAATGCAGAAATAACACTGTCTATATGCACATCAAGGTGCCATGAACCAATCTCATCTGCTAGCTTCTTAGCCCGTGATCTAGTAGCTTCAGAACTGCAGAATATCGCATAAACAACCGCAATTGAGTAATGCAGGACAGATAAACCTTCTTGTAGAACAGCAAGAAGTTGATACATTCAAGAAAATCAATAAAGAACTCATAAACCCATACCAAAGCACATTTTTTCCCATTTTTTAAAGAATCATGAAGTATCATATGCTCTCCTAACACCATTCAATGGAACGGGTGTCCTGGGTTTGACCATTTAGTCAAGAAGCAGGAGAAACTATATTTTCAAAACGACTAAAAGATGAGAAATGCTTGCTTGAATGCTGCAATGAAATCCATGTAGACATGCCGCAATGCTTACAAGCAATGCATGATGGGGCAACAAGCTACTATTTTTTAAACAATACGCCAGAACTAAAGTTGGAATTCGCTAATCCAGACTGCAATAGTCAGGACACTGGTTGTACATAAGCTTCCATCAAATGAATGCACCCAAACAAGAGTTCACATATAGGTATGAGAACACTAAATTATAGGATATTGGAGATTAGAGAACTGCTTAACATCAATTATCCGGAACATTAAGGAGGTAACATTTTGAAACAAATCAGGGAAATTGATATGAAACAGTTTGTCAGGTCACCTATCAGATATCATACTAAAACAACAATAACATTTTCGATCTGAAAAATTGAAAAGTTTATTGCTTTGCATCAGATGCCTACCTATTTTCAGTTCCCATGTACACAGTATAGAATACACGTTTGGCAAATTCTTTGCTGTCAGTTGGGAATTCTCCATCTCTGTATTGGCCAATACGAATTGCATCAGCTTTGACTTGCTCATCTCCACTTTCTATGTCTGTAGACAATAGGAACTTATCACTAGTAGTCAAGATAAAAGCAAAGCTACAAAACTAACATCAGAGGTGATCATAGTTTTTAACTATAAAAATGAGATTACTGATGAACATGACACATGGCAATATTATGCTGGAATTTATACATAGAACAGATGTTCAAGTAAAAATATGAAGCCAATGGCTGAGGTGCTCCCAACAAGCTACATGTCAGAAAGGAAAACTCATGATGATATTTGGCTTGAATATCCTAATGACAACATGCTAATATCCTTTGGACGTAATATACTATGAATAAAACCATGAAATGATAATCCAGGCATTCATTGGAAACTGGCCTTCTTTTAGCACCGGTTAAACACAGACACAAAACGAACAATTATGCGAATAAGCAAAACATGGAAAAAAGTAGTTTGCAGAAAACTAAGAAAGTCTTGAAAAAAATATAACATGGAGAGAAAAGATCAATCAAGAACACGAAACATCGGTGATTAAACGTACTAATTTAGACCAAGAACAGAAATAGAACTAGAATATCCACAATAAGCCTAAGAAGGACAATAAATAGCTCAAAAAAAAAAAAACTTCCAGAGAACATCAAATGAAAACAAAAAGTAGTGTGAGCTCCATCAGGTGAAGGAGCAAGCAACAATGTAGCTGCATTCTTCTTTTTTTTCGGTTATGACATAAAATAGTTAATTGGTTTGCAATAAAAAAAAATGCAGTTACAAAATGCCAAAGTAGTCTAGGACATGATCCAACTAAAACCCTAGTCCAACGGAGATCTAATGCTTCTTCAAGCAATAAACCACTGGTGAATCTTGATTTCATCTTGGCTTTGTTAAGCAACATGGCTTGGAGAACAGGAAGACCTAATCATACAAACAGATTTAAATAGATTCTCGGTAATTGGGGAAATTTCTACAGTTTGATCAATGTCACTTCATGGACTAGGGTTGGCAAGCTGGTCTGAGTAACCAAGCATGTCTAGTGCAGGTCGAAGTAATGAACCAAGATGAAAAAGATGCCAGATTATCCTTTTCCTTGAACTATCATTCCAGTTGAAAACAAAAATACAGAGGTCTTGGAATTAACTAATTGATCCACTTACCCTTGATGACTAGCTGGCACATGAAGCCAACAATAGCCGCAACTGCAGAACTATCAGCCCCACCAGAAAGTGGAAGTAGAAAACCAGATGCTCCACTTCTTCGCAGATAATCCCATAACCAACAACTAGGCCCAAGTGCAATTTCTTCTTCAGGACAATGATACTTAACCTATTTGCATTATAAAACAGTCAAGAAACTGTGAACATGTTAAAAAGCCAATATAAGAAAGAACAAGCTTATGCAATAGCAAGATTAGGAGGCGATGAGTATAGAAATGCTTTACATTAATGTGTGTAGATAAATGTAGAGCTACATATGTTGGGAAGAAAATTGTGAACAAGAAGACCTGGTAAAAAAAAAAAGTAAATGACTAGATGTCATCCTTGTGATTTACACCCAGACAAATATCAATTTTTTGCACTTGTAAGTTTTTCCAGCCTCTACTACCCAGACATTTCTAATACAATCTTCAGGCTGCTAGACCATAAGTCCTTATTTTTCTAGTTCTACCTTTATCATCAAGGAACCAAACAAATAGCTTAAATCTTAATGGATGAAGATGGAAATTGGCTTACTAAACTATGCTATTGCACTGTTATTCTCCTGATATTTAAATCAAAATGCATATGCATTTCCTTCTTAAGACTAATTAGGAGGAATATGTCTCTCCTTTTCAGTTTCTGTATTCTTGGGACCAAAAGCATTATAGTCCACACACAGGTCGAGAACTCAATCCTTCTAAGCTTTATGTGATTGAAAGTAAAAAATTAACTGAGAGAAATAACTTAAAGTTTGACCATCAAGATGTCATTCTTACTCTAATTCCAACTTCAGTGGTTCACTCAATATTAGGAAAAATATTTGTGTGGTGAAATCATTAGAGACAAGGAAAAAATAAATAAAATGAAAAATACTGACAGTTCAACAAATAATGCTGAGAAGTATTTTCACTACATCAAGGGTTTTTAACTTTTATCACGAGAATCCAGACAATTCTCTAGGGATAATGAATAAGCCATATAGATGCAAATCTATACCACAAAAAGCTACCAAAACCAAAATTATAGTAGGCTTTGCATGTTAATTGTGAGGAGATTGTTTGAAGATGTAAGAAGACTAAGAAAGTAGCAACAATTTGATATAGGACAACTGATTAAGACTAAAAACAAGGCTAAGACTAATAAACGACTTTTGTAAATTAGTATTTTTTTTTTTAATCAAAATTGACACAACAATAATTTAGAATTCAAAAAACTAATTATTTTTTTATAAAAAATTAATTTAGTAACTGTATAAAATAATTAATATTAAATTTTGAAGCAAAAATAATTCAAATAATTGCCGGGTCCCAATCCTAATCCGTTACCAAACAGGGTGCTATATCATTTTACAATAAAATAGGATCAAATCAAAGTTGAATTTCAACTCTAATTTAAATTTGTCACGATTGGTACAGTTGTAGTTTAGAGGTCATATCTTTTAAAATATTCATCCAAATTAGGCAAATAACTATCTATTAAAAAATCGACATCAAATCATATGATTTTGTTACTTATTACTTCTGTTCATTCGGTTTCTATGTTGATCAAAAATAAGATTTATTATTGAGTCCAAATTTATAACAAATCTAATCCAATATAAAATAAGATGTAAATCTTTTTATTTAGAATAAACTATTTAGTATTGATATTATAATTTAAGTTTTACCTTAATCTATTCTAACTAGAATTTTAACTTTATTTGACGACTATATGCACAACCCCAAATATAGTATATAACTTTTTTTTTATCAGTTCAAATTTTCTATTAGCTTCTTTAGTTTATAAGAACCTACCTTGTTTTAAACACTTCATTATTAGTGTCATGATAGAACTAAAATTTATGATAAACTTCTAATAGAATGTTATTAGACTATGAAAACCCTAAACTCCTAATATGCTTTTTAGTATATCTTACTCTTTAATAATTTTTACTTTTTCTTCATCAATGTGAATGTCATCAACACCCACCACAAATTCCAAGAATATCAAGTGATTAGTCATAAAATTGCACTTTTTTAAGTTGTTGTATAGTTTTTCCTTTTCAGTACAATAAGTACTTTTGTTAAATACTTTTTATGTTTTTCTTTATTGTAGTTATACATCAGGATATTATTAAAATAAACAACAATAAATCATCCAATGAAAATTTTAAATAATTGATTTATTTATCACATAAATATGTTTTATGCATTTGAGAGCCCAAAAAATATAATAAACTACTTATAAAGTCCTTTTTAGTCTTGAAAGTTATTTTTTATTCATTGTCTAATCTAATTTTGATTTAATGATATTCACTTTTCAAATTTATCTTAGAAAACACATTTGACTATTCTAACATATCTAATATGACTTCTAAATAAGAATTTGAGAACTTATACTTCATTGTAATTCGATTGATGGCTCAACTATCTAGACATATCTACCAATTTTCATCCATTTTAGGCATCAATAACGTTGCAATTGCACATGAACTCATGTTAATCCTTATGAATTTTTTTTATCAATTCTTCGACCTTATAAAATTTGTCTCTTTGTGACTCATTATGTAGTGTGACAAATTTGATAAACTTGCTCTACAAAAAAGTCAACGTAATGATGAACATCTCTCATTAGAGGCAGTTCATCTAGAAGATCACCGAACATAATTTTTTTAAATTTCTTTAGTAAGGGTTGAAAGCTTTCTAAAGTTCTAATAAACATTGTCTCCATTCAATTCTCACTTACAATAAATATTTGAGTTGTTTCTTTTGCTTTATTTATAAAATTTTGCATAATTAAGAACAAATAACTCTCCACTTCTGAAGCTTTGGATTAACACTCTTCGCTAATGAGAGTGACGATAATTTTCTTTTAATCTTTAAGAAGATATAATGATTATTTCGTCCATTATATATAAAATTTTTACCAAATTGTCAATGCTTGCTAAAAAGCATATAATATGTGTTCATTTCTACAACATTATAATTTACATCCTCCTTCAAAAATTTTCCAATGAAAAAGTAAATTTGGCACTACTCAATTACCTTAATTTTACTGACCTTTTTAATCCATCCAATCTTATATGAAAAAGTGATCTAGTTCCATTTTCAATTGGAACTTATCAACTATAATATTAGAAATAATGTTTTCATTACTTCCACTATCAATAATTACACTACCAATTTTAACATTTATGTGTATCAAGTACAGAAAATATTATGACATTATATGTTTTCCTGTTATTTTACAGTGTACATTATATTCTAAACCGCCAAAGATGACCTTTCACTAGGAGATTACTCGAATACTCCATTTTCATAGTTTTTTTGATCATAAATCAAAATATTATCTTTCAAGTTATATATACCTTCATCTACATATTCATCTTCAATAGTCGGATTCACAGCAATCGTGTTGGACAAATATTAAAACGATATCTGAATTTTTCATAACGATAGTTTGTACATAGTCTACTGATGAATCTTATCACTTGATAAAATAAATTATTACATACAACTAGCTGATAAAATTCCTCACCATAAACCTTCATGATACGATTACTTTATCAATAATATTGTTAAACTATTAGTCATAATTTATGGAAAGGAATTGGCTTTTGAGAAGAACCTTTAACCATAGTCATACTCGAATTGGTGTTTATTTTGACATGTCTTTTTCAACTAGATGTAATCCTACCAAATTGATATACCTCCCTTGAGACAATAACAAATTTCACTTTTTTTAAATTTATAATTACCATATAATCAAAGAATCACTCAACTTCAACAAGGCAATCAAGAAAATTCTCAATTTAAAGTTAATCATTAAAAGATGGAGGTCAATCTTTAAGCTAAAGTTACAATTTTGATTATACTCAAAAACTCAACCATACAAGACATTTTTAATTTTTTTCATTGCTAGAGTCTTCAAGACTTGTAGATGTTTTGCATTCACTTGTGGAGCCTTCCCTTCCCCAATTAGATCGCGAGCCATTTCATTGATCCCTCAACATTAGGTTCAGACTTTCAAGTGGATCTATCATCAATATCAAGCTTGCAAGCGAGTTTTGAATGACCTTCATTGATGAATCAAAATATTCACAGCTGATATACATACCTACAGCAACATTGTCGCTAGGGTTTATGCTGCTTGCATCATCATTAAACATCAAGTTAGGAAAACCCATACTTGATGCCACTTAACGCAACAAAAAGTAAGAAAAACGAAGAAAACATTATCACCTTCGTTGAAAATTTCTTAAATCCATAGGAAAAAGATAAATTTCACCAAAGTAGAACTTTATCGAATAGTTTTACATGGCCAAGGCTTATTTATGTAATCACCAAAAATCCTAAACTAAGTAGGTTTTTATCTTTCCAAGTCTTAAATTGAATATAACCCAATTCAAAATCTTAATTGGATTTATACAAATCTTAAACAAAACAAGAAAATAGAGAATAAATAAGTCTAAATAATAATTTATTGTTCCTAAATCCTAAATCAAATAGAATTCAACTTAAACTATTATTTGGTTGATAAAATCTGAGAATAAAACTTAATTGGCTTAAAGTATAAGAGACTTAAGGATATCTCAATAAAAATAATTCCAACATATGAAAATACTAAAAAAATAAATTTTAAGTAAAAGAACAAATAAGCTAATTCATCTTGAACCTTTGACTTCTGATTTAGTTGTTTTTAATTTTACAACTTTTAAACTTCTTCTTTTAGGTGTCCTACATCACAATTCAATAGAAAAAATCATGCGCAAAGACATAAAATAATGTAGATGACCAAAGTGATGAGCTTTGTTTTGTATTTGGGCATAGCAAAAGCTTAACTAATATGCAAAAGAGTGTACATAATGCTGATTTTGAAATTTTGGCAACTTAGCAGAGAGAGTCCTCTTAAAAGTTGTATAAAGGAACAGAAATGTGCACTAAAGTCTTTAATCAGGCTTTTTATGTATGAACAACTTTGTTTGTTTGGCCAGTTTGTGGTTCCCACAACATAAAAGTTTGGTGCTACTTACGGGTTCTATTCTCAATTTTCCTTGTAGATATACAGTATGCGGCCACTAACAACCAATAAAAAAATTTCAAAGGATAATAGGGGTTATACAAAATTATTAGCAGAGGTAAAAGTAATTACAACTTACTTGCAATAGCTACACCTTAGTTTGGCTGGGCTAGAACATTAAAAAAACAGAATAAATTTTATATAGGTAATAAGCACAAAACACAGGCAACTAAATCAATTGCACAGGCAATCATCAACATGGAACCTCACAGAGTTAAAGCATTTACCTCCACAGGGCTGGTGGGGAACAATTGGAGTTTGAATGATTGGCAGAGACTGTAAGATGCATTCACTGACGGAACGTTAGAACTATGACTTGCTTGCTCCCTGAAACTACTTACAGAACCTCGATAACTAGAAACCTGCCCCCAGGAAAACATTTAGAGTATTGGAAGTCAACAAAGTGGCAAAGAAGTAGACAAACTTATGTTGCAATTTGTTCAAGTTTTGACATAAACAAGTAAAAAATCCATGTCTAAATAACAACCTGCAAGACCTTTCTCTTGGCAACATTTGCTAGAGGCTGCCAAACAATATGCAGCCGAATAAAATAAAAATACACTCATAAATCAGAATTATATGAAGTAGATGAGATGTAATAATGTTTCAACTTTAGGAGCAACATCTCTTTCTGAGGAATTCCTATACAAACTTCTATTGTTTCCAAATGCAGTATCAGAGGTTTGTAGCTTAAGTAATCAAAATTACTATCACAATGCAGTGTCATATCAAAATAAAACATAGAGTAGCAACAATAAAAAATAACACTGATTTTCAAGTAAGGCCCTCAGAAGCTCCCCAACTGTGGCAAAAAGTAAAATAAGACTTTTCTGACAGATAATCACAGAGAATCTATACATCCAACCCTGAGAACAGGAGGCTTACAGCATCAAGATCCACTTGTGCAGTCAAAACCTCAACATCCTTCAAAGAGAACTGAGATCCTTGAGCTACCACATCTCCATTGATAGCAATACAAGAGCATCCATCTATCAATGTAATTATGAGATGTCATATGGGTAACACCATACTATAAGAAAAACAGACCAATCATCTAGAACCAAACCACATACCATAATAAAGGCGGCCACCATCACAGCCCTGTTGGTTACTGTACATGTAAACCCCTCCACAGGAATATGTTGCATTTCTTATAGCATCAATCCGAAGATTGAGCTTTCTCAATTGATGGTGACTACTACTTGCATTCATAAACACCTCAACACCATTTAATGCAAGTCCAATGCGAGGTGGATCAGCTGTGAAAAGTTCTTCACATATTTCAGCAGCAACAGCTCTACCCACAAAAACAATCAGAAATTTTTACAACTTTATTGAAAAATTTGAGCTGACAGAGTCATTTCAGAAATTACTATGCACACATATATTGAAAACCAACCTTGATTCAAAAAGAGGCAGTTTCACATACAATGGTGCCACACAAGTTGGACAAAGAAACCGAGGATTGTTAGGTGGCAAATTTTGATTAATACTCGCTGGAATGAAGTGCTAAAATTGAGTTTATAATTTTTGAGGTCATCTAAGTTGTAACTTATCAAAGATAGAAATAACAAGAAAATGATCTGATACCTAATGATGAAACATATTTTCTAAGCAAAGAAAGTGAGAGAGCTAACTTTGCTCAAGATTTAGACAACAGTCACCAGAAAAGAAGAACAATAACAAATGGAGATTGACGATGGATGAAATGTTTTGAGATGAATGATTTTTGTGTTGTCAGAGAGATTTATGTTTGGATTACATGTAAAATGAACCAGTGTCAAATTGACTGCATGAATAGTAAATTCACATATTCTAGAGCATTCCTAAAATTATATTGTAGGTTGTCACAGTAATCACAATTTAACTATTTCAATCAAATAAATTGACAATTTTCATGTAACAAGTTAACAGAATTTGGGAGAATGAGAAAATAATCACATTTGTACTGTTCATAAATACGACAACATTCTTCTTTATGTTTGTTTAAAGAAATAAAAACTATATCCATTGTCTATTGGAGAATATTGTGCGACTTACTAGTCTCACAAACCAATGATCTTCAAATTGTCCTACAACAGAACCTTGAATACAAGGTTCATAAATAAATAAATAAGGTCAAACATAACTAACTTGAGACCTGAAAGAAAAATTAACAACAACAGCCAAAAGCAGAGTTCACAAACACAATAGAAGTTGCTACACTACCAGCTATTACATCTGAAGAGCGGGCCTTACGCATCACAAAACTGGATATATCCATAACCAAATGGCACTGAGTTCTGTGATATCGCCTCTGAGACATCTGGAGGGAGCTGGAAGTCCAGCAGCTCATCTTTATGTGTCCATGCTGAAAACCAACGGAGCTCCCTATAGTTCCCATCATTTGCAAGGGACATCTTCGGACGGATCATAACTATCCTCCTGTTCAAACAGAAAACCTGACAGTTGTAACGCACACTCTTGTGAATAACAGGCATACCAATGCTACACAAAATATTGTCAGTCCATTCTCCCAACAAGATATCCTTCAAGCACTCCCACCTGCACAGCCAAAAACCAAAATGTATCATCTCAAGAAACACACAAAGCCAAAAGCAGCGTACAAGCCATCTTGTGGTTCAATAATTGATTAAATCAACACCCAGTTCAAATTCTCAACAAAATTTTGCAAATGAATAGCTGTTAAACTGAAGATTGTCTACCCTAAAAAAATAAATAAATAACCGCGAACAGCTGCTTAAATTCTCGTATTTCTCAAAAGTAATATACTATCAAACTTTAGCTTCAATACAAAAATGTAACTTTTGCACAACTGCTCAAATTCTTCTCTAAATTTCTCTAAAATTCACATGACACTAAACTCAAAACTAGATGCAAAAGCAAAACTTGGAAACAAAAGCTCAAAGTTCATCTAAACTCAAGTTAATAAGCTACTAAACTCCATACTACATAATAAAATGGAACTTTAACACAACTTCCCAAATTCCCCTGTAAGTCCCTCAAATTAGCATTTAATAAACTCAATACTACATCCAAAATCAAAAGTTTAACACACCCCGCACCTCCAAACTTCAGAATTTTAGAAACAAAAAAAACGAAACGGACTGGAACTCACGAATGGGCAACAGTGTCCTCCTCCAAGAAGTGATCCTCGCACCCGTAGCCAGGGACCTCCAGCTCGGGGCCGAGGCGGATGACGGCGCCAGCCTTCTTGGCTCGGGAGATGGATTCCTTGATATTGTGGGAGTTGTTGTCGAAATCCATGGCCCATTGGTTCAGATTGCAGGTCGCCACCTTCAGCAACCTCATCCTAGCCGGCGCGAAACCCTAAAGTCCTTCGAATCCTCTCCGAAGTCGCGGGTCCTAGAGCAAGAATAAATCTTCTTCTAAAGAATCTAAATTCTTCTTCTAGGAGTCCTCGGCGGCCCCGGGAAAATGGAAGAGCGGATGGGTTCCGGTTCGGATTCTGCGAAGCTTTCTGGATACGGTGAACGGGGATCCGAATCCGCAATTGTTGGGATATCTTCACGTGTCCTCTAGAAAAATCACTATATTGCATATGTACACCAATTTTTACTATATATCTCTCCAAAGTATTGTATTTTCATGTACATCCTTAGATTATGGGAGCCCGTTTGGAACAGGATCAAGGTTAAGGTCAAAGTTAAAAAAAGAGGTAAAGTATAAAACGCTAATGCGATCAAATAAATCCTATTTGGTTACTGATCTGGCTAATAGATGGTTAAAATTTTTTGTGGACAAAAATGCTCTCTGTTGAGAACTGTTCAAATAATACTGTTCATCTTCTTCACGAGAGACGTCGCCGGCCGAGCTCGCGCGCGGAGAAGGAGGCCTACTGCGTCGTCAGCGGGGAAGGAGGCTTGCTGCATGATGGGCGGCGGCGGCGGCAGGGGGGGGGGAGGGGGGGGGGGGGAGAAGAATAATAGTTAGGGTTTCGTGGCTGATCCAATCTGAGCCGTTGGATCGAGATCCGACGGTTTAAATCAACCGAGGGCATTTTAGTTAAATCCGACTTATAATTTAAATGAATTAAATAATATTAGTGCGGTTAAATTTTTGGTGTTTGGAAAATAATCTGGTCAGAGCGGGGTCACCCTGACCCTGACCCCATTCTAAATGACCCCTAGGAGTTTAAAGCGACAAGATCAGGCAGGGTTGGTGGTCATGCCAAACTATGGTTAAATTGGACTAGGTCTTTTCTAGGTTTAGGTTGGAATAAAGAAAAAAATTTGCAAAAAATACCCAATATTTTGTAATCTCAATATTTACAGATAACCCTAGTTAAATTTCGTTGACCAACGTTAGATGAAAATGGCAATTTAAAAAAAAAATTAAAATGGCAATTTTTTAAAAAAATGAAAATGACTATTTTGCTTCTTAGTTTAAGCGTAATACAATCTAAAGTTGGAATCATATCTGCTTTTGGTTCAGAGGTAAAACCTAGTTTAAACCACTTCGTAGGATGAGAGGTGTAAAATTCGTTTACCTGCAAACTAAACAAACAAGAGCAATTAACGAAAAAAAAATTTCGTACTTTTTTCAGAAACTAGTCACAAAAATTTTAATAGAAAATTTAACTTTCAGTCATACTTGTACACATGTAAGATGGCAGCCTCAAAGTTACAGTGCAGCAACAAGATAATATTTATCTTACTCCAAAAATAAAATTTTCATCCAAAGAATCCCTATTTGTGTTACAATGTAGAGGTTTTAGACTAGGAGGAGATCAAGTAGATTCAATGACGAAAAATCCCTACAAAATAACCGGATTGCCTCATAAAGAATGGATAAATAGTCTGATCTAATTATGTGTGCTGCATGGCGCTTCAGCTGCGTCATCATCTTGGGATTGAGATCCCAGCTTTAAAGTGTCCTCAACAGGGATCTTCCTCTGTTGCAAGATAAAGTTGCAGATCGAATAATTAAAGATGGAATACAAAAAATAGCTCCTATAAGTTTAACATGTACAAAGTTTTATATAATTCTGGCTACTACTAACCTTGGTCCTTTGAGAGGTTACATATGAGACCTTGGACACTTTTGCCTATGCTGTCTTTGAGGTACATGGTTGCGGCTTCCACCTCTTACAGGGTCACTTTTCCATCTCGATCCCTACAATCCAACAACTCATGTTACTGAGAGAAGCTTGAATGCATCAAACTAGCTAAAAGTTCAGATTGGTGCATCGAATAAGAATATGCCTATCAAGTATTCACCATCTATCACCAAATTTAGCATCCACGTTATCAACCTCTTTTTCGAGTTTATGGAGCATTGCATCAGCCTAAACGACATCAACCAAAATACGAGACTAATTTTTAAAATAATAAGATTTTGTTTGCTAATTTAGATGAGTTTTCCTTTAAGGCAGTAAGATACATTATTATATAGAACTATGTCATGCATTGAGGTTCTTTTCAAGCAGTCCTTATCAAGAACCCTTCGTAGCAATCCTGCTTAATGAAATAAACTAACAAGAATGCCTAGTTAAAGTTCAACAGTTTTCATATATAAGCAGAGAGCTGCAAGCTAAAGTAAACAAGGGTTCTCACCCGATCTATGAGTGCCGAGGAAACCTTGTCTCTTGCAGCAACCACAGCAACATGGTCATTTTCTTCTCTAGCAGCTCGATATGCTTTCTTAGCCTCTTCCTCGCCTCTTTCTCCAGCATGGTATTGTACAGTTCAATCTGCAATGGACAAGAGTTTATGCTGCTTCAGGGATTTGTGAAACAAAAGACTGTTACATGTCAAGAATAGTCCATTCTGTAATGATCTATCCACAAAAAGATAAAGAAATACCTCTTTGTTGACAAGTCTCAAACTCTTCACTCCATACTAACCGACTGCAAGAATTTAACAGTGACGGATAAGTTCTGGAAACAAACTCGTGCCTTTCTAGATGTTTGAAAAATATGAAAGAAGTTGAGAACTCAAAGAAAAGGTTCTGATTCTTACAGAAGATGATGCTAAAACAGCTAGAGCACAGCTAATTTTGTAGAGCTTTTCTTGTTTTTATAATGACTCTTCTCTTGGTAGATCTTCAGGTTTCTTGGAAGTAGGATCTGTCATCTCCATCAAAGCCAAGTCTTCCTGGCTAATGCCAGATTCCTTCATCCTAGCTTTCTCCTCTTTTTCTTGTACTTGTTCTTCCTCCTATGAATTAAATTCATGAGGAACATTAGGACAAAACTATATCCCCATCTAAAAGCAAATAGATAACTTAGAAGCAAATCCTCCTTGAAAGCCATCAAATTCACAAGCCAATTACATGAAACATCAATGGCTACGAAGAGCAAACATCAGATCAAAGGACAAAAAATAGCTCTAGGAGCACTTTTAAAACAGAAAAAATGGATCCAGAGCAAGCACTAATTAAACTAGCTATTCTAATTACAGCATTTCTCAATAAACTTATCCTGTAAGTATCAAAGATATTCATCTAATAAAAAATAACAATGCTACAAAGATGGAAAACATAGCCTAGTACCTTGACGAGTTCTTCTTGTATCTGAAGGAATTCTAGTTTCCTCTTGCGTTCAGAAACAGAATTTTCAGAGGGTAAACCAGTGCTGACAGTATCCACAACCTCATCTGGCAGTGAAGTTAATACAGCTTCCTCAGGTTTCACTTTTCCAGATACAGTGAAGGAACTCAAAAATGGAATCACATAAGATAGCAGGAAAAGAACAATGATGTTCAGGAACTAAGTGACAAATCTACCCAATCTCAAAGATGGTAAGAGAGTCATAAACGGTTAAGCTCCCGTTATCAAATTTCTTCATCATTTTATGATCATAAAACTTAAAATTGGACAAAAAACACAATAAAATAAGGTCAAAATGAGAATAGACAAAAAGGATAGCTGACTAAGTTGGCAAATAAACCAAAATAAACAGCAAGGGTGCCATTTTGCATACACCTGCCTACCACATACAACCATGCACATGAGGTGATAGATTGAACCAATTAATATACTTGTGCTTTAAACACATCAAAAGAATATGATGAACAAACAACAAATTTTAGGACATTATTATTTTTATTTTTATAAAATTGAGAATTTGCTTTCCGAAAACTATATTTCTTGATCAGTTAGTTTATCTTTCAAAGAGCTCTTCCACTATAATGAAGTGAGCAGAAAAAGACCTGTTGGCACATTTCCTCACTTGAGAGGAATCCCCAGTGGCCACGCTCACAACAAGCTTCTGAAAACTATATTTCTTGATCAGTAAGTTCATCTTTCAGAGAGCTCTTCCACTATAATGAAGTGAGCAGAAAAAGACCTGTTGGCACATTTCCTCACTTGAGAGGAATCCCCGGTCGCCATGCTCACAACAAGCTTGATGCAGTACTTGTTCTGAAAGGGACTCCACACCCTCTGCCTGGATTAGTTTATCATCATTTTTTATCCTGATCAAATGATGGGAAATATAATGAGAATTTCATCAATTAAGTGGTCAAGCTTATGTTCTCCAACTTCCTTCCAAGTCAGTTGGACTATCAAGAATTGATATCAACTAATAGAAGTTCATCGTCTGACATCAGAAAAATGATTTTTTGCTTTGATTATTTGATAAGACTGAAAGAACAATAGAGATTGCACGTGGAATAAAATATTAGCAAACATAATCTGTTCTTCAACTGCTAGAGCCTGTTATGCAAAAACCAGTTTGTAGATTGCAATTCCAACAAAAGATATTATACTAAATCTTGCACGAAAAGCCAATTCATTTTTCCTTCTTTTGATAAAGTCATACTTTATGATCACCCTAATCATTTCTCACAATATCAAGTTCAAATAGTTACGTACTCAAAAAATTTGTGAAAGAATCCAGATATGGAATAAAGAAAAAAATAAGAATGAAGATCACAAAACAGCTGATATCTTCGAAGCACATAAAGAATTTTATCTGATACAGCCGTTCCCTGAGAAATTCACAAAGCACAAAACTTACATTGCAATTTTCTCCTAAGCATATAGCATAAGTAGTTATCAGCCCCAAAAGGTGCAACTCCCATGTACTTGAACATACTAACCAACCGTGGTCTACATGTAACAGCAAAAAGAAAACGAGGAGACGTTACAACAGAGACAACATACACACAAACACAAAAACAGTTAGTGATTAACCTGCTGATGTTATCAAGAGTGAGCTCATCATTAAACAATTTTGCGAAGCTCAAAATTTCATCATTGGAAACATCAGCACCAGTTCTGACCTATTCATGAACCGACACCTCAGATCGTACAATAAAAGCAGAGATGTAAATGCGTACTTGCGATATTGAATGATAAATTCAGAACAACACCAGTATACGTTGTTTAGAAATTCATCTAGATCTTCAGCTGTTTGTTTGATCACTCCACTCTGTGAATTTTGAACTTACTTTGCCATTTCTCTTTTACAGTATCCTGCAAAAACTTTGCATATTCTATTCTAGCATTGAGCCTCCTTTTCAACGCTTCCTACAGGTTGGGTGCCAAATCACTATGATAAGTAAATATTGTTGATAAGAGGAACAACACAACAGGTCGAAATACCCAAACTGCAAGATCCACAAAATAGGTAGTTGAAAAGAAAACACCCAAATCAAATGTGAGCATAAAGCATAGCTACTACAAAGTTTCCATTAAGAACACGAAGTCCATACTTGTCTGGATAAAACAAATAGCAGGCTAAGAGCTAAACTATAAGTAGCACCTAATATCACTATTCGTTTTGAGATGACATATGAAAATTCTATATCAGTACCTGTTCTTTCATTTTGTCCTGAAAAGTTGATGGCATCATGTTTGGAAATAGCTTCAGGAACACAGGAAGTAAGAACTCTATGACAAAAACTACGAAAGGAACAACCCTAAAGATATCAGCCGTTGTGCGTCAGTTGCTGGCTTTCTCTAATGGAAAGAGTCTTTCCACCAGCTAGTTTCACCAGCAATCTCATTGAGATCCTTCTGTATGCGCAAAGAAACTTTAGACCCAGCCAATAATGCCCCAGTGTAGACACAAATTCATCCTTCAAGTGCCAAAACTTTTCCGCCCAGTCCCCCAGCCCACCCTGGATAAAGTGGACGGTATATATTTGCACCACTCCACATTGGCCTACATAACCACACAACAGAATTTGTAATAAGTAAAATTACCTGCTCATAAATGCAAGAGCTCTCAAAGCAGGACCAATTCCAAGAAACTTCACGAAATTTATGGAGATTTGATTTTTCAGCCTTCTGATTTTCTTTCTACTGTTTGGTGTTGGCTTTAGCCTTTGCTGTACTCAATCCTTCCACTGCCTGATCACATTCCCCACGAGATGCTTCTGTCTTCTTTTGATTTTGATTTTCCTTTTGCTCGCCTTCCCAAACCAGGCTGGCCAGCAGTAGCTGTTGACACAGTGTAGATAGATCGTGCCAAAATTCTGACTCCCAAAGGTAACAAAAGATCCCCTCTCCTGTGCACAAAACCGCCAGTAGAAACTCCATGATCTGGTAGATGGTTAAAGAATCTGGATGAAAAGCCTAACAAGTCCCTTTTTGCTATCAAAACTGCTTTTCGCTCTTGAAACCAACCAGCATCTGCCGCCTGGTGGAGTCTTGCATCCTCACCTTGAGTAAAGTTCTCATTTCCCAAGCTTGAAAAACTAGAACAAGTGCAGGCAGGGACATTCAGATGGTCTAAAAAGTACTTCCCCTGGAAATCATTCGTGAAGACATTGTTGTCAATGTTTCCCGTTCCAAAGAAGGCGGCTATGGTCATACCTCTACAGGCACCTCCCTGAATAACCACCAGCTCCTAAATAGCAAGTTCAATAACGACAAAGTGCTAAAATGATGAATAACATGAAAAAAGAGGAACTAAAATACCGACTAAAGATATTCCAATTCAAGTGACAAATTGGTATTACATTAACAAAAGCATCAATACCAACTTCTGCAGAAGCAATGGCATGAAATCAAGTGCATTTCCTATTCATCCCAATACTTTTAAGGATTAAATTATTCCCTAATTACCTGCTTCAAAAAAAAGCCATAAACATGCAACAACGAATGATCAATTATTCAACCTCTGACTTTTGGTAAGAACATCATATCACAGCTCGCATAATATGAACATAATATTCCCATCATTTCTGATTATGAGGGTCACGGAAGAAAGGTGTTACTTTGTGCTGCAGTTCGTTTGCCTTGATGTACTCGTATTGTGTCGCGTTGTATTTGTTTTCACCGTTTTTTCTAGTGCACGGGGTCCCTGACCCTTTCTTCTCTAAAACATCAACATAATATTGCTTGGCCGGCCAAACCATCACAAAAAAAGCAATCTCTCTAGTACATTGAAAATAGAAAATCTGAATAGCATTTAATCAAAATAACACCTCTGCTGTAATCCGATCATTTCAACACGAAGTAGACGGAAAGCTCCAAGAGACTCGATATGGTTCACACGAAGTGAGATAGCTTTCCCATTGATCCTTACAGAAAATTTCATGTTTGAGAATAATGCATCATTTCAACACAATAATAACAACCAATCTCACAAAAACTCCAACTTGTAAACATTGAATGCAATGCAATCAATCCCATCAGGAAATCAACGAAAATCTACAGGAAAATACAAATCGAATTGCAAAAAAAGAAAAAGAAAAAAGAAAAAAACTTACTCGAAGAGTGAACCGGTCTCGAGATTTTTCGAAATTGGTCGAGGGGAATGGGGAAAAGGAGGGATTTTAGGGTTTTGGAGAAAGATCGGAGCGGAGAAGAGGAAGAGACATGGAAGCTCTGGATGGCATTTATAGCGGGAGGAAAGAGCGTGGGACGTGAGAGTAAATGGCTCCCGGCTTCGTCGGGGTTGGATTTGGATTTGGATGCGTTGCGAAAAACCCCCTATACTTTTCTCTATTGTAGGAACACCCCCGATTTGCAACTGATACTGAGAGAATTATGAGTTTTTTTATGCATATCCAAAGATGTTTTTATTTTTGTATTGCTTCCTGATTTTTTGAAACTTTGCATAAAACATTGTACGTCTTTAACTTTTTTTTTTTCACTTTTATCGATCAACAATCTCTCAGTTTGACTATCTTCGAAGCGTTTAGTTGATAAAAGTGATAAACAAAGATTACATGTTAATTTTAATAACAATATATAAATATGATATGTTTTAAGGGGGTATACATAAAAAATCCCACAAAGAACATACTCCATTTATATATATACTAGCATTAGGTACCCGCCCATACGTATTATATTAATTATTTAATAAAATTCTATAAGTAATTATCAAAAGATAACATGATTATTAAGTAACATTGTAGGTGAATAAGAAACGGACGGGCATAGTGTTTAAATAAAAAACAAAAAATAAATAAGTAAATTTTGTGTTAACATGGAAATATTGGCTAAAATTAAAATATATAAATTGCTCAAGAATGATCACAAATATTAATTAATTACAATAATACCCTATGGTAAAAAAAAAAGAAGAAAATGCTCCTATTGTAAAGCAAAACTTAAATCTATAACAGTAATGTTGCCTAAAAGAATAATAAACATGGAGTACAAGCAAATATTTTTTGTGCAATTTTTCACTTCAAATTTTTACAACTTTTAATGAAAAATTGATATATATTCACACCATACAAATAAGGCTAGATTTATTCGACTAGATATGAAATTTTATTCTAACAATTCTAATAATTTTTTATATATTTTAGTACTCAAAGAGAAATTCATTTTTTAAGATATTATAAATAAAATCAAATTTGTTTTTTTACATTCAAAACAACAAAGATTTAAATGAAACAAATGTTTAAGAGCAGCCTAAGGTGCACAACATGGGCACTTAGAAATATTTTGTTGAGAATGTCAAAATCTTAGGATAACACATGACTACTAAATTGGACACTCATAAAAAAAAATTTTGAGCAAGATTTTTGAAAATAAATAAATTAAAATAGCATGTCTTAGCACTTCTTTATTATAGCATGAAATATAGTCACAATTTCAACAATAAATCACTTTTGTCACATGCTACAGAACTCCGAAAACTTTAATGTTTTAATGAGAGTTACTTAAAAATCAATGAAGTTTTAATGAGAGTGTGTAAACAAGGTATAAATGAAAATTGGGTCACCAACATGTGATATATACAAATTTAAGCTAATATTGATGCTCTAAGTATCGATAGCATGTAGATGAGCAAAATAATAACTTGGAAAGAAATAAAAATATGCTCATATATCATATTACTATAAAATTAGTTTATTGCACGACTACTGTTAAAATAAATCTCAACTTATGGATTTAGAAATGTAAAATAAGCCCCAACTCATACAAACACAAATTATAGATATTTATCATCATAAATCATAATCAAATTATAGATTATTGTAATTATGGTGATATATGTTTCTTTATCCAAAAAAGTTTTAAGCATATATCACTACGATTACGAACTCATACTTTCTTGAAACAAATAAGCACAAAAATATTATATAAAAATTAAATAAGAACACATAATTAATAATATATAAAAATGTCTAATCATGAATAAGAATGGATGATTAAATATAATCGAGCAAAATAATGAGTTGTCATGTAAGTAAATTACCCAATAAAAGATCATCAAAGTCATTTTTTTGTTCTTAACTTTGAAAATCATAACAAAAAAAAAACTCGAGCAATATTAAATTGAAATAAATAATAATTATTTGAGTTTAAATATTAAATTACAAAGTTGCATGACAAAATATAAATTGAATCGATGAAAAAAGATATGAAAGTTAAAAAGAAAGTTATAAATTAAACAAATTTGAAAGTACTTCAATGAATAGAAAACAAGGAAAAGATCATATGAATAATATAGAAAACCATTCATACATCAAAACACAAAAAACAATAACTTTTCCGATGAGTTTTCACAATAATAAGGTTGTGTGAATTTCATCCACTGATTTTACATGAGACAAACTCGTTTGGCAAGATTAGCAAATGGCACCAAACAAACTGATTGGCTCCTCACTCCAATATTCCTAGGCATTGCAATACCTTTTTTTCAGATAAATTGACAAGCCAAACAAACATCCATCAAGCACTAATTCATTAGCGAAAAGATTGCAACTTTCAATTACCATGCAAAAAAAATTGAGCAACAAGATGCAACATTGATGCCTCTGATTACTTACCCAATCCACCGACACCACTGTTAAACAATACATAAATGAGTAAAAAATAGAGTGAGAGCTAGAAAACCAACATACCATTTGATTCTGGATTAGAATCAGTATCAGGATCAAGATTAGTAAATTATTTTTGTAAACTAATATTTTTTATCAAAATTAATACTTCAACAATTTAAAGTTTCAAAAACTATTTAATTTTTTATGATAATTTAATTTAATAACAATGTAAAATAAGTAATATTATTTTTATATAAAAAAAATAATTCTAAAATAGATTGATCTTAATCTCAAACCAAACAGATTTCAAGTAACTACCTCCTCAATCATAAGTTTCTACAACCACACCTTAAAGCTAGGTCCCACCACTCTCCAAGTCTACGACACCACCGTTGGTGTCTCCTCCTCCAACTGTCACCCTTCCTCGTCACTGTCACAGCTACATCGAGATTCCTAGTACATATAGAACCCACGATCGCCATCCCAAGTCTCTTCACGATGAGCACCTTGCCGTGGAGTTTCTCCTTATCGATCCTCACAAAAAATCATCAAAAATTCTAAAAAATACATAAAATTATAAAAACACCTTGAAAAATAAAAAACACAAAAAATACTGAAAATTTTAAAAAATTACATAAAAACTCTTGAAAGTATTAAAAATCCCAAAAAAAGCTCTAAAAATATAAAATCTCAAAAAACTCCCGAAAATAAAGAAAATCATAATAAATTCCTAGAATGTTCAAAAAATAAAAAAAACCTTGAAATTATAGAAAATCATTAAAAAATTTTTAAAAGTATAACAATTGAAGAAAAAATATTGAAAATACAGAAAATCATAAAAACTCCTGAAAATATAGAAAATCACAAAAAATAATTAAAAATTAAAATTTATAGGAAATGTTATGAAAATATAAAAATCATAAAACCCCTAAAATATACAAAAGCATAAAAAAATTTTGAAAGTTAAAAAATTATAGGAAAAAACCCCAAAAATTGTAGAAAAATTTCTGAAAGTTTAGAAAATTATAAAAAAAAACTCTCAAGTACAAAAAATTACAAAAAATCTCCTAAAAGTTCAAAATATCAAGAAAATCCTTGAAACTTTAGAAAATTATAAAAAAAGCATAAAAGTAAAAAAAAAAAAATCTTAAAAGTCCATAAAATCACAAAGACGGCATCACGAGAGAGAAACACGAAAGATATAGCTCCTGCGCTTTGATGTTTCTATGGTTGGAGGAGATCAAAAGAGACGCCATTTCAAATTCAAAAGTCTCAACCGTTCATTGTTCTTTACCAAGTTTCTCGAGGCGAAATGGACGTGTAGGATTCCATGAATGTACTCTTGCTGCTTGTCTGAGAACAGCAGATCAACCCAGACATTTTGCATATACACCCTGAGAATTGGGATATTACATAAACTTAAACATTGGCCCCTAACAAATTTGAATTTATTTATGTCTTCCTCTACACAACCACGAAAATTAAATTTATGTCTTTAACGCACTTGATCGTAGTTAACGCTGTTAAGACATTTGAGAGATATATGTACATGTTGCACACGATCGATTTTAACATTAGAGGAAAGAAAAAAAATGCTACATGCTAATGTACAAATTTGCAGGGGTGTATGCACAAAAACTCCTACAACGTGGGTTGATCAAATCATAGCGGTTGCTGGTAAAATCAACGTCCCAGATGAAACAGCCGCCTCTTCAGACATGGGTGCGTTGGGGCCAACCAAGATTTTTAATAATGATGCGAGGGAGATGGCAATTTGTTCGCGCACGTGTTAGAGGTACGTGCGAGGGAATTAACATGTTGATTACATTAATAATTTTTGGCAAGTACTCATTCCATCCACCTTCTCTGATCATCATTCAGCGTTTTTAGGTTTTCATCTCTATATTTATTCAGAAAATCAAAGAACATGAGAAAAAAAAGTTGGTGGTTTGGAGACACAACAGGTATAGAGAAAAATTTATGATGTAATGCTAGTTTACAATGTGGGTTTGCACTGCCACAAATACTTGGAAGCCAAAAAATAAAAGAAAAGGAAGGCCAACAGAAGTTTTTAGCAAATATAGAGAAACTTTGTAGAATATTTACGGAGCATTTGGATCAATTTTGAATTTGAAATTATGAAATTAAGAAATTGAGTGATTTCGAAAAATTAAAAGAATTAAAAGAATTAGATAATTTCAGTATTTGAATGAGTATTTTTTGAATAAAATTGAAATTTGATCGATTCTTAAATTTTGAAATTCCGTTATTTGGTTGACAAATGAAATTGATCAATTTTATTAATTTATTAAATTCTTGTGTTTGGTTGGAATAGGAATTGAGAATTAGTATATTGCAAAAAAAAATAATTTATATGTAAATTATTACGAAAATATAATAAATTTAATATAAAAATTGGTAATTTAATTTTCATAATTAATAAAATTTTCTAATGAGTTGCATAAACAAAGAGTTATATAAATATATATTAACTAATTATTATTATTTAATATATTATTCTTATTTTCATGTCAAATAATTTTTAATAAACAAAAAATCTTTTTGAAAATATTTTATTTGTAAATAATTAGGAAAGTATAATAATGTTATTATTAAATATATAAAAATGATTAAAAATAATATATATTTTAAAAAGATCAAAAAATAGCAGGTTATGTAACTAAATTGTAATCAATTACGGATTTATTTAATATAATTTTGTGGTTATCTTGTCAAATAATTTTTAATAAACATAAAAAATATATACTTATTTTTTAAAAATAATTTATTTGTAAGTAATTTGAAAAATAAAATAATTTTATTTTCAAAATTATTGAAATAATTTTAAAAAATAATAAGATTTTATAAAAAGGCCCAAAAATGAAGAGCTATATAAATAATTTGTAACTAATGATGGATTTATTTAATATAATCTTGTGGTTCTCTTTTCAAATAATTTTTAATAAACTTAAGATATGCATATTTTTTGTAAAAAATATTTAATTTGTAAGTAATTAGAAAATTATAATAATTGTAGTATTATATTATTAAATTGATTTATACAATTTTCTCATTTCAAAAGCTTATAGTTGTAAACATCTAACTGACGATAATCAAAGAGGAGGTAACATAAACAAAAAATATAATAATATAAGAATTCAGTTTCACTATGTACAAAATACAACATATTAGGTTATTACAAAAGACCACTTAGTAGTTGAATACAAAAGACCACTTAGTGAGTTAATAAAAAAGACAGTTTAGTAGGTTAATATAAAGGATAACTTAGTAGGTTAATATAAAATATGAAACTAGATATTTTTATTGTCCAAAAACTCCTGAATCTACTCAATTTTAGCCTCATCATCCACGCCATCGACAAATGTCATGTCATCAATCTCGTCCTTATGTAAATGCCTACATACAAGTTTCAGAAAGGCGGTACTAAATTGCTCTCCTTTAAATCTCATCAAAGTTGGATATACGGCTTTTTTCAAAAAAAAATTTCCAGCTATTCAAATGGAACATGGAACATTGTGCATATCGATTATCAACTCTTCCATCATCATCTGATCAATATTTTTTCTCTTTCACTTACGTGATCTCGATGTATCTTCTGAAAAAGAGGTTTGTTGGTGACCTTTTGATTGACTACCATCGTTATGCTTGGTTGAAGGTCCCTCTCTACCAGGCTTATTTTGGGTATTCTCGCCTACAGAATATTATTGTTGAGTCTCCTTTCTATTAAAATCTTCTCCAAAATTATCAAATGCAGATCTAACTATGCTGCCAGTAACAGTCTAATCCACAAATCAATAGCAACTTCTTATATAAGGGTATACGTGTGTTCAAAATATATTTAGCTTCCGAAATTTGCTGCAAGATTATATTTTAAATATATTAGATGTAACATGAACTGATAATATATTTTAAAAATAATGAAAAATAGGAAAATTTTGTTTCTTTTTTATGGCTACGATATTAACTTAGACTTGTCCAAATGCTGTGATCATCTTCTCATCCTCAATCCACTCTACCCCACTAAAGTCTTGTTACCTTTTTGATGGTTGCAATCTTCTTCTTTAATATCTTCTTATAATGGCTTTCAACATTATCAGCACTAAACTCAATATTGAACTGTGCATTCACAGCATTTGCAACTGTCACAAATGCTTGTCCCTTAAAAGACTTGTTTTGCTTTAAACCTATATGCATTTGTCCAACTAAAAAATTAATAAGAAATTTAGAGTTGTTTTTAGACCACACTTTATGTGGTATATGATTCCTGATTTGTTTAACGGTCATGGTTGTTCCTTATTCGACGACTACTACTTCCAAGCTAGACTCATGATGTCAGTAAATGAGTTGGAGTCCACTCTTTCACATCCATTTGAGTCCATATCTTTCAAATAATAACATAGGCTTTAGTAAACAAGTATAATAATACATATGCAGTTAATAATAAAGAACATGCATAATAACAAGCAAACAAGTGTAATAATAACACATCCATAATATAATTCACGTAAATACTTTAAAAAATAAAATAGTTTTATATTAACATAAAATGACAAACACAAAAATATGTTCATGGACACAACTAAATCCTAATGATGATTATAAGCCTCCCACATTTATGCAGCTATGTTATCCCTCAAATGAATCCACTGGAGATTCTCCTCACATTTCTCCCTGATTGTTTGACTAATGTAGAATGGTTCGTTCTCTGCTTCTTCTGATGGTTCAACCTCGTTCTCATTATCCACATCCATATCCCTATTCAGTATTTCGTCGTTTGAATCAATAGTCATGATATAGTTGTGGAGGACGCAACATGCTAGAATTATACCAACTTAGGTTTTGAATGGAAAGAAAGGAGTCTTGTCCAATATACGAAAATGATTCTTCAAAATCCCAAAAGCTCATTCTATTTTAGACCTTAGATATGCATGCCTGTAATTGAATAACTCCTTTGCATTTTGTGGTTGGTGACCCGGTTGTTCTTTCAGATGGTATCTCACACCCCTATACAGTGCAATAAATTTAGCCATTGTTGAGTAACCAACATCAACAAGGTAATATTTTCCTTCTATCTGCTTCAGACGACTGAAAGGAGGTCGTGAAATAGCATCTCTCAAGACCATAAAATCATTTGCAGATCCTTCCCATCTTATCAAAACATATAAAAATTTAAGATCGGTATCAACTGCAGCTAAGAAATTTTGTGTGACACCCTTACGTCCACGAAAATGTGCAATCATATCATATCCGTCGGTTCTCTAATATGCACATATGTTCCATCAACTAGTCCTAATACAATCCTACATAAAATATAATCAAATATTAAAGATATATTTTTAATCAAATAAATCTAATGAGTTAGAACAATATACCTTAAACCATGGATAGTAGTTACTATTGTTCTCTATGAGGCATGAACTGATCTCTGATTCCACATATAGCTTGGAGGCTTACATTAAAATATCAACTAATTGTCTCACCATACCTTAAAAAAACTATCTTCATACTTCTATTCCTTAAGTGAAAATCAATATAATATAAAAACATCTCAAGTTGTTCCTCAACGATGACATGTCGTGTATCGTATAAAAGATTTCGATCTCGTAAGATACTGACCAAATGCATGAATATAAGCACATCCATTCTCAAATAGTCTACACAATTACTTTTACCATCATATAAAATATTTTGAAGCTTGTCACCCCTGAGGGACTCTCTATTGGCTATTGGTTCAATGTGCAATTGGGTTTTTCTTCTTCTAATCAGCATTCGTACTATCAAACAAGTAGCCATCAAGTAGCAATATCCAGCAGCTTGTATTCTCAACAAAGCTAAGTTCTCGTCGTCTATCTAATATTCATATATTTGTCAAAACAAAAGTTATATTTTCAACCGGTGAAATGTGGTAGTTTATTCACGTATGGTCCACATGAAATAGAAATGCCAAAGGATACGTAGTTTATTCACACATTCTTAATTAACTTTAATATTTTTACCACTGCGAGTGAAACGAATTAACATGCAGCTTTACAAATCTAACTTGATCAACAAATTGATCTATTATGGTCCAAGTTGTTTCTTCAGCCCTTCTCTTACACAAGATCCGATTCTCGGACCAACTTCAATTTTAATACTGGTGTTTCTCATTCTCGTTGAAAGAAAGGCAACCAGTCAACTCGTCCATCTACAAAATTTCAATGTAAACACACTTGTTAGTTAGAATCCTACTCCGCATAAGACCAAGTATAAGAAATTCCAAACTTAACATTGCAAGTAGGGTGTAATGATCAAAGCATATTCTCAACCAAGTGAAAATGCTGACATTTTTGTCTGTTTCACAATCTAAGCACTCGTTAGCTTGGAGTGAAGAGGAACACATTCAGTTGAAATCCCAGCTAATTCCTTTTTAGAATATAAAGGTTATAACTCACCCATAATCGGATCTTGCCGGATCTATCACCAATTGGCGGATATGGTGGCGTAAATACGGTGGGATAGGTCAAACAAAGACGGGGGTAAAGAAGAAGAAGATACGGTGGCGCGGGTCAGACAGAGACAAAGCAAGGGTGGAGCTGCGGTGGAGCAAGTTAGACAAAGATGAATCTAACATGGGGCTATGGTGGCGTAGATCAAGCAGGGATGAAGTTCCCACTAAGAAGCTCCATGCGAGCTCAAACTGGTAGCTCACGAAGTCAGAGAGGAGCTTGGACCAACAGGCGCCTTCGGCCAGCAGTGCACGGAGTCAAAGATGAGATTAGACCAACGATGGAGTAGGTTAGACAAAGATGAAGTTGGCACGGGGCTATGGTGGTATAGATTAGCCAGGGATGAAGCTTGCTCTAAGAAGCCCCATGCGAGCTTGGACCGGAAGCTTATAGAGTTGGAGAGGAGCTTGGACCAACAGACGCCTTCAGCGACAGTGCACAGAGTCAAAGACGAGATTGGACTAGCGGTGTACCATGTTAGACAAAGACGAAGCCGGCGCGGGGCTATGGTGGCGTAGATTAGGCAAGGATAAAGCTCGCACTAAGAAGCCCCATGCGAGCTTGGATCAGCAGCTCACGGAGTCGGAGAGGAGCTTGGACCAACAAACGCCTTTGGCCGGCAGTGCACAAAATCGAAGATGAGATTGGACTTGTAGACAAGCTTGGTTAGACAAAGACGAAGCTGGCACGGGGCCATGGTGGCGCAGATCAGGCAGGGATGAAGCTCGCACTAAGAAGCCCCATGTGAGCTCGGACTGCAACCATGGAGTCGGAGAGGAGCTTGGACCAACAGACGACCTTTGGCCGTCGGAGATGAGATTGGACTAGCAAACGAAACTCGCATGGCGCTATGGTGGCGCAGATCAGACAGAAATAAAGGTTGAACGAAGCAGCAAACGAGCTTGGACCAACAGTGCATGGAGTCAGAGACGAGGTTGGACCGACAGTGCACGGTGTTGGAGACAAGCTTGGACTGATAGACAAGCTTCAACCGACAGGCGTAGATCAACCACAAAAGGCACAGATCGACCACGACAAGCGTCAGCTCACTACGGAAGGCACAAATCGAGCACGACAAGCGCTGATCGTGCTCGATCACTAACAAAGACGCAAATCGAGTATTGGGCATAGTCGAGCACGGGGCACAATCAAACACGGAGAAGATGAGCAGAAATAATAGTTTCTGAAGAAAAAGCCTACAATTCCTCGTGGGAATACAATGAGAATTCAAATATGGGACCCAAATCTTTTCTCCCATAATTGGTGTATTCCGCAACAAAAAGTCTAGGAATTCAAATTTAGAATCTAGGAGAGCTAAAAATCATTCAATTTTTTTGATTCCTACATATAGAATTGAACCAAATACTATAATATAAGGAATTGACTTTCAATTTCTTCAATTCTCTTCGTTCTAGGTTTCAGAAATAGATCCAAACACCCCCTTAGCAAATATAGAGAAATTTCATTGGACTTTTAGCAAATACAGAGAAATTGAAGTGCTAAGTTCATGTGACACAATTGATCCGCAACCACAATGTGTAGTTTCTGTGATTCTTTCACATCTCCAGAAGCAGTCAATAAGAGTCACAATATATGTAGCAAAACTGAAATACAATAATATTTTTATAATTTTTTTTCATTTTGGGCAAAAAGCACATCAATGGCTTGTGCATTAAACTGCGTTAATTACATAGGTAAGAAGATAACAACTCTCTTCATTTCCCTCTATACCTTCATGCATAAAAAGATGGTCAAAGCTGCTGAAAGCCGATATTGAACTTCTAATTCATGTCTAAGATACATATCGTCCCCATCATCATCAAAACTATACAATGGTGTTGAGACTACTAAATCTAAAGTGCGTACATCTTCTTGTATTCGCTGTTCAGCAGTTCTAAATCTGAACGAACAGAGAAGGACCAAGAGCGAGACCGGCTGCCAGAAGCTCTCCTTATGTTCCTCATGTTCTTCTCCTCAATCCGATGGATGATAATGCAGTAGCACATTGATCCAAGGGTTGTCAGCATGATTGAGGCACCAATTGCCATTGTGGCACATGCAAGCCACCAGTCTTGATTGCCAACCACGACATAGGTAAGGGAGATGAAAGCAACTGATATGCACAGGCATGCTAACCACATCAGCTTGTTCATCACAAACACCATTAGCCTCTTTGCCTTCTGCTGTGTCACAATCAACGAGGTCTGGACAACAACAACAGCAAGAGAAATGAAAAGGGCAAGAGAATCGAACACCAAGAAGATCAGGAATGCTGTGTTGTTTGCTATGTATGCTTGTCCTGCAGAGATGTTAACCATTGAAGGGTCAACATGCTCAACATACTGTCCAGGTAATTGAAAAATCGCTGCAAAGGCAACTGTGGCAATGAGCACTGCAACAATAGTGTTGGAGTTGATGGCATTGTTCAGGCCTCCAATGTGTAGCTTGTGAAGTCTCTTCCTGATGTTTTGGACCCTCTTTTTGGTTTGTCGAGTCTGTGCTAGTTGAGATTGGACATCATGCTTTATATCACTAACCGTTTGCTTAAGTTGCTTAGCAGGGTTGGGAGGGTTCGGGTTTTCCTTTGCCACCACTGCGCCTACTTCTCTTAGAATGGCAATGATCTCTTCATTGCAGGCTTTCTCTGCAATTCCAAGAGCAGTCTCACCTGCCTTATTCACTGTATTTACATCAATCCCCCCAATTGATAGCAAAGTCTGAACCATCTGGAACAATAAATATGAAAATGTTAGTCAAGTGGCAGAACCCAGTTATATAAGCACGGCGTAATAACATCCAAGATTACTCAGGTGATAATTTTTTTGTATACATACACATATGTTATATATATTTTTGGAGACTTAACAAAAATAATGAAGTGTGAATAATCCAACACCTAGAGGAATCATAACCATAACTTCTAAAAACATGTAGACTAATATTTTACTCTCTAATTTCGGACAGTGTCTAATTTTCAAACTTGTCACATATTTCTCCTCTGCCACTGGCATTCTTGGTAGATTTCCTTTTCCCAAATAGTTTTCTTATATTCTTCTCAACCAGAATAAGACATAAATAAGCCTTTTCTCTTCAATTTTATAGGTTGCACTTGATAAAGAGAAGGCTGGAGTTTCTGTCTACGACATATGCTATCAAAAATGGAAGCATATACTTTCAATTTCTTACAAAATCTTGGTTAATCTAGGCATGCTGAATTTACTGATTGTTTCTTACTAATAAATAACAGTAGTAAAAAACTCAAATAACTAGTAAATAACAGTAGTGGAAACTTGAACAATGGAAGAACTATACTTTCTCGAAAAAGCCTGTGATGTCTTGCTTCATGAGTTTTATGATTTAATTAAGAACAATAGTTATGATGTTCTTTGTTGGGACAATAAGGGATTATTTGGTTGTCCAAAAATAGACAAAAGTATAAAAAAATCACTTCTCTCTACTTCTAGAATTAGTTGTCTAGAATTGATTAAAAGTAATCCATTTCTACCGTTTCGTTAGACAAAAATACATTTTGAAAATATAATTATTACTATGCAAAATATTATTTTTTCACAAATAATTTTTTTAAAAATATATTATTATTGTATGTGAGGTTATTAATATTATTATAATTCAAAATATCATTAGATTCACTTCTATAAGTCACTTTAGATTAAAAAAAGAACTAAAATTTAATTTATTTTTCACTTTTAAATCAGAAGTGATAAAAAATGAACTAACATTTGAGAAATCACTTTTGGATAACCAAAAATCATAAGTAAATGAAAGTGATTTTGCTTCTAAACATTTCTTCTCATTTCCTGCCAACCAAATAACTCCTACAAAAAAGCTAGAGACTACACCTTAGTGCCATAAACAAAAAAGACAGTTGAGAAAGCAAGTGTTAATAAAATGATCAATAATCAATTATGAGAGGGCATTGCCACTCCCATGCGCTACAAATAGGCTTAGTATCAAACCTTACTTAAATTCCACTTGATAATCTTTGAGTCTTGCCTAAATTGCATTAATTCTTTGGTTGAAAACCTTTCTAAGAGATCCTACGTACCGTTTAATTTGGGATCAGGATCAGGATCAACATTTTTTAAAATTATTTTGTTCTTATAAAATTAATATTACTTATTTTATATCGTTATTAAATTAAATTATTATAAAAAATCAAATAATTGTTTAAAATTTAAATTATTGGAGGATTAATCTTGAAAAAAAATATTAGTTTACAAAGATGGTTTACTAGTTTTGATTTTAACCATGATCCTAATACAGAACCAAACGGTGCCCTAAACTTACAATGTTGGACTTCATATCTAGCTCAACATAGTCCAACCACAATTGCTGTCATGCACATCCAAACATAAATTTTACAATATATTCAACATCGTAATCTCTGATGCTCTTAACTTTTTGATGGAGAGGTAACATAAGAAAATTGGAATTGTAGTGAATCCAGAAATATATTCCAGATGTGCTAGCAAAGTTGAGAACCATGAATTCATATGGTTCAAAACAATATGACTACATGAGAACTGATTATATTTCATAGAAAGAAATGATGAATCAGAAACATCATCATATTAACAGAAAAGGAGCTAATGCCATTCCGCAAAGAACATGCCCTTAATTGAACAACTCATTCATAATGTAAAGCATTTTAACCTACCTCAGGATGGCCTTTCCTAGTTGCAATGTGCAATGATGTATTCCCCTTGTTATCCTCCAAAGAAATAACTGATGAATCAGGCTCCAATAGCTCCAGAACCATTTTAGCGTTGTGTCCTTTCACCGCCATGTGCAATGCTGTTTGTCCCTTCTTATCAATCCTCAAAACAATACTAGGGTCTTTATGCATAATAGACTTCACCACTTCTACGTGTCCTATCCTCGCTGCAGAATGCAGGACAGTTTTGCCATTGCTCCGAGCAATTTTGGCAAGGCTAGCATCAGTTTCTAGCAGGAGATTCACAATGTCAATATGGCCTTGAGTTACTGCAGTATCCAATGCTGTACAGTTTGATGTGCTTGTTGTCATAGCCAGTGCGGGAAAATAATGTAAGAGTTCTCTTAGCACATCTGCAATAGCCAATGAGTTCAACAAAATGATTCAGCATTAGCAACTGAACTCTTCTCTTTCTGTTTATAGGCAACATAGTTTGATATGCTTAACTGAAAATAGAGAGGAACATGTTAACTCTTTAAAATATGGTCAACAGGAATTTTAATTAGTTCTTGAATCTAAAATGTGTTCTTTGCCCATATAATTGCAAAAATAAAGTTATAGTATTGTCAGACATGGGGTTAGAAATATAGTTATAAGGACTGTTGCACTTCTTCTGAAGTGACAATGAAAGGTTAGTGATCAAGATTGCATTTACCAAAATTAAAATTTTGAGTATAACGGAACTCTCTGACTAAATGGTAAATATCTTTCTTTGGCAATATGAGTACTAAACAAGCATTTCCCAAGAAGTAGACAATATCAAAATTAAAAGCAGTAACATAATTTTCTAACATTTTTGTAAGTGCACCATAGATAATCACAAAAAATTTTCTTTTTGAAGTTAATCAGTAGTCCCTTTGATATCATTAAATCTCATCAACGGAATTTGGTACATTATATCTCATCAATGAAAATTGGAAAAATACTAGCAGAAGAAAGACATTAGATCTAAACTCAAAGAAATCATTCGTCCATAATAATCAAAAGAGAAACTTGAAAGATAACATGTCACAGCACTCCAACCCAAATGGCAACATATTCATGAATTGATTAGATCAACCAAACCAGAATCTAAAATGATAAAACAATAAGACGAGATTGAAATTCACCTATATGTCCCTGTTTAGCAGCAATATGAAATGCATCAAAGCTGTTATTAGCCTTGATAGCAGCTGACTGAACATCCGAAACCTTCAACACCTCCCTAACAACCTCAAGGTGCCCGTTCTCCGCTGCAACATACAACGCTGTCTCTCCATCCTGATTCTGCTTACATATCATTTCCCTCAAAAGGCTCGCATCACAACCCGAAATGATCTTCTTGACTCGGTCTACATTCCCTGCTCTCACAGCCAAATGAAGCTGTGTATCCCCTCGCTTACCAAAACTATCTCTATTCTTCTTCTCCCGAAATCCTTGCTGCTTATCCACAGACTCCGATCGGAAACTCTTCTGTTTTTCCATCTTGAAGCTCTTCTGCCTCTCCATGGCGCCCAACCGAAAGCTCTGCAACTTCTCCAGGGCACCCCGGCGAAAGCTCTGCTCTTTCTCCATCACAATGCCACTAAAATATGTCGGAGAAAAAGAATCTTTACTTCGCTCCTCCCTCACCTTGTCCACTTCCAACTACTTATTTAATCCAAATCATTACAAACAACCTGAAGTCAAGCCCAAAATCTTGCCCTTGATCTTCAAATTCCTAACTTTTTAAATATCCCCCCTCACAACTAAAAAATCCCATGTATTTTGTCAACTAATGAAGCTAAAAAATGGCAGCAAAATAGATTGATCTCTAAATCCTTTGGCTCATGCCTCCTGGTATATTCGACCCTCAAAAGGGGCTAAAATCCCCAACAATCATCACAAAAAAGTAAAATAACCGAGAAAAAAAGACAACTTCTTATCAATCCAGAGAAAATGGCAAAACAATCCGATTTTTATCTTCTCCTCAACAATTCCAGAAGTAGGATACTCCTTTCTAATCAGAAAAATAGGGCACAAAACCCTTCTCCCCTCCTCCAAAGCTCCAAACAACCACAAAAATCAATATAAAAAAAAAAGCTGGAGAAACCCCACCTTTCCAACTCCAATCAGGACACTGAACCAAACCTAATAGACTAAAAGATCAAATCGTTCCCGAATACCTGGATGGGAGAGCTCAAAAACTGCAAAAAGAAGAGTCAAAAGCCAGAAAGGCAATTCGCTGCATCCTCACAGCATCGATTCCTCAATTTCCAGAGATATCTTCTGAGATTGAACAGGAAAAAAAAAGATTGGTGGCGGCTAATTCAATGGATGGAGATCGAATGGAGGAGATGAGTGATTGGGGAGGAGGAGGTGGTGGGGCATGCCTGGCACCGAGGCAGCGGGCTACACGCCACAACAAGCACAGTGAAAATTTCGAGTTACCGTTCCCGAAAGGGATGAGAGAGGGAGAGAATTTCCACGCAAGTCCCTCAAAGTAGGAGATATGCCATGCTACCCCTTGGCCAAATCAGGGATTACGTTATTCGGTTTTTTTTTTTTTTTTTTTTGACTTTTCCGTACATGATTTAGAACTTACTCAAATGAAAGGACATTCAATTAAAAAAAAAAACATAAGCTTGATTTGAATGATGGGATAATTACCAGTGACCCCCGGTAATTTAGGGTAATTACCGCTAACCCCCCGTAATTTCCGTAATTACCCCCACCTCCCTCAAATTCGCCCATATTTACCCACAGCCCCCTGATTGTTATTTAATCAAAATTTTACCCAAAAATTCCGATTTTACCCCCATTATTTTTACACATACACCCCTAAAAACTTATTTTTTTATATTTAACACCCCAGATTTCGGATTTTTTAAATAACACCCCAAAAGAACTCCGATTTACAAAAAAGTTCTCAAAATTCGAATTTTTGCAAATAAACCCCCGAAATTATTCTGATTTACAGAAAAGTCCCCAAATTTCGGATTTTTGCAAATAA